>JAUZNK010000486.1:0-11807 GCA_035046665.1 Euphysa ruthae
TTTGCCTTGTTAAAAATTTCTCAAAAGGAATATATGGCTTTTTTATTAAAAAATTGTTTTCAGCATCTACCTGGCAAGTTTTGTGTTATTTGGAATTTCCCCCAGAAAGAAAAACCCTGTTGCTCAAAAAAAATTGTCATTTAGAATTTTTTTGGTTGAGTTATGACCCAATATGTCAAAATTTACCTCCTGAAAAGCCCTTATCTTCCTCCTGAAAAAAGTTTTTCATAAAAAAATTTATGGTTTTTTTTTAGAAATCATTTTTTGCATCTACCACCAAAATTTTAGGTTTTTTGGAATTTTTTTGGTTGAGTTATGACCCAATATGGTCAAAATTTACACCCTGAAAAGCCCTTATCTCCCCCCTGAAAAGAATTTTTCAAAAAAACTTTATGGTTTTTTGTGAGAAATTATTTTTTTGCATCTACCTGCCAAATTTGAGGTTATGTAGAATTTTTTTGGTTGAGTTATGACCCAATATGTCAAAATTTACCCCCGGAAAAGCCCTTATCTTACCCCTGAAAAAAATTTTTTAAAAAAAATTTATGGTTTTTTGTGAGTAATTATTTTTTGCATCTACCTGCCAAATTTTAGGTTATTTAGAATTTTTTTGGTTGAGTTATGACTCAATATGTCAAAATTTACCCCCTGGCATTCACTTTTGTCCCCACTTTCATGTCAAAAAGTTTAAGAGATATTGACAGGAAATTTGATGAAACTTGCGATTTCAAACAGCCATAACTATTGAACCATAGCAGCTATTGAGACAAATGAGACCTTTTTGGAAATCGCATGATTTAGTCTTTCACTTGATACCAAATTATTCTTTCTGAGTTATTATTTTTAAAAAGGCTTGACATCCCTAATATAATCTTTATTATCGGTCTTTCATTTCCACTTTCTGTCAGCTTGTTCATCCTCATTTGATTCATCAGGTGTATCCCTGTTTTTTTTTTATTTTCGTAGTCAGGCTTTTCTTGGTGGTTGTGCTTTCTTCATAAATAACTTAATCTTAAATCTTCAAATAATTTTCTGATTCATTTTCGTCATTTGCGTCATTACCTCAACTAATATCAGCATCACTACTATTACTTTTTTTAAATCAGTCGCTTTCTGCAAGATATTAAACGCCAATACTAGGCAGAAAGCTTCTTAACAGAAAAACTTTTTAAAATTTTTTGCATTTTTTGATGGGCGGTAAGAATTAATATGAAAAATTGAGTAGACCCATAGAAAACACTAATTTTTTTATTACTTGCCAAGACGAGGTTGCACGCCAAAAGGGTTTTTAATTAATTTATGAAAATTATGTATACTTGTAAAGAAAATCTATACTAAAGTTATGAAAACATTCTTACTACTTAAGTATTAATTTTGTAGAAATTAACAGCAAAGAATATCAATAGTAATCTATTATTTCATTATCAGAATGAGGCTACATTTGCTTAAAGTTTATTCAGAGAATAAAAGTAATCTTTACAAGATTAAATTTTTTGGTCCTCAGCAAAGACTTTTTTTCTTTCACAAATAAATCCTCCCATTTAATAAAAGCTCTATGATTTCTTAAGGTTATTTAAATTTGTTACATTCAGTATTTAATCAACATCAAAAAAAAAACAACAACCGTTTTATCATAAAATCCAATGTAAAATTAAATTAATTGATACACTGTTTTGTTTTCCTTTCTTGGCATAGGATACTTTGGATTTGTGAGATATGCTATTTTAGATGATTTCATACATGTAAATGCTCATTTGACATTTGCAATAAATTTAGATGCGCATATTTGAAAATAAACGCTAATATCCATATTTTGTACTCTTTTTTAAAAGATACCTTTATTCCAATATTAACGCAATCATAAAATTTTATAGAATATTGTATATTAGGTCAAAATTTTGTTTTGTGCCTTTGGTCTCAGACCATTCTTACCCTACTATCAATTTAAAAATGGTTAAGACCAATCTTGCAGGCGAATAATTGATGGGTAGATCACAATCACTTTGACTCTCAATATATTTTATTTTTATTTTGAATGAAATCATTTTTAATGTGTTTATGACCTCATTATTTCTTCATTAACCATGACGTACTGATAACAAAACAAGATAAATCAACTTAAAAGATTAGAGATTAGCAAAGCACAAATCCTACATGTTGCAGGCCTGTTGTAATAAAAAACAAACGTGATGAAATAAGAAGTAAAAAATTTGGTAATCAATGTTTTTTCAAAACAAAACTCACAATGGTGACCATGAACTAAAAGTTAAATTAAGTAAAGTTTGATGTGTTCTAAATTTATGTTCTTAAAAAAGAACTTTGGAGGTGTGTCAATATGCTATAATGGAAAATGTCTTAATTGATTGGTATTTTGAAATTACATACATCTAGCTTTACTTTCTTGTTGCTTACACCTCCTCGAACAAATCCTCTTCCTTTCCTTTTCCCACCACGTGTTGACGGATTCCTGAAAATAAGTTACTTGTTAAATTTTAGTTATGCAGTTAAAACTAAGAATATTCTGAGATGAAATTATTTAAAAAAAATTTTTTAATAAAGTGCATTCAAAGATTGTTTACCTTTCCTTGTCTGACTTTCAGGACTATTTTTTTTTTTTTATATGAAGATTCAGTGTCTCTATACCAGTAAAATTTACATCTAAATGAGTTAGGACTTTATTTATGGTAATTATTAGTTATAAGGAATGTTGATCATTTAATATAATATAATTAATATATATTTACGCACCAATATTTTATATCAAATTAAAGGCAAAAAAAATTTTTCTAACGCAATGTTTTGATATTTTGAAGAGATTTTCAAGATAAAATTGTACTAAATAAATTAAACTGACTTATAAGCAAAAATCTAAATTCAGTAAGTTAATTAAGTTTTTAATGTTGTATGTAAGTTAATATAGATAAAATTTAACAAAGTGGCAAGAAAGGTAATTAAATTTGAAGAAATAGTAAATTTAAAAACTTTTTTTTAACTCAAGTTTATCATACCCAAAAACCCTGAGCCTCAAACTAACAAGCTAAATGGATTTACCTGAATAATAATAAAACTCTTTAAGAGTGATTTTTTTATCAGAGTGGGGCAGGAAAAGACAATTTTTAAAATTAGGTCCTTTGAATTTCTTGAAATTTTTACAGCTGTATGATACTATTGATAGAAGCAAATTGTGAAAACTTCAGATCAAAAAAATAATTTGTTCCCCAAATACAAAGGTTTCAAATTTTGACCAAATTTACTAAAGATAAAAAATAATTTTGTAGGGTTGTTGATAGCCATTATATATATATATATTTGAAATTAATCTAAATTTCTGAACCAGGCCTCTAAAAATGGTTAAATCATCAAAACGTAACAGCTTTAAAATCATATTTATTCCAATACAAAATAACTACACATAAAATTTTGTATTACAATAAAGAAAAATTTTTTACTAATAAAAAACAATATATAAAGGTTTGCGAAAGCACGGCAAGCTTGCTGGCAAACCGAAGTTAAAAATAACATATGGTAATTGATGATAGAAGTAAACTGCAACAGAATTCAACAAACAACAAATTTTCCTACTCTACCAGTGATAAATATACAATAAAGCTGTAGCTAAATAGAAATAAACATTTTTTTGACATTATTGACATTACCTTTGATTTGGTTTTGATCTATTGGAAAATTAGTTTATAAAAAAAAAAAATTTTATGGTATATCGCATACCTAGTGAAATGAAAATTCTCTGTGGACAGTATTGAAACTTATTTTGATTTGGTAACTAAGAACAAAGATATCATATCTTATCGCCTCAATTGAATTATTCCTCTACTGTTTAAATATTATTAAGAAAGAAATGGAGAGGCGAGGCAAAATATGAAAAAATAGACACGAATTTAGGCACAAACTTTGACTTGCCACCTGCACCATTACCACTAGCACCATTACTGCCTGCACCATTACTACATATGCTAAATTTTTTGAAAAACTTCATGTATTTTCATATTACAAAGTATTGGTGGAGTGTTTTTGCTTATCATTGAATAAATTGCTGTCAAAGTTTTCTGTTTTTCATACATCAAATATTATTATAACTTTTCCTAACAACTGCACAATTTGCTTAGCAGCCAGCATTTTAAGTTTATGGAGATCATTTTTTACAATACCAAAACTATTATAATGATGAGAAATTACAGTAAAACAATAAGTAACAATTTTTTTTATATTGAAATCATTTTGTCACATGTCCTTGTATTCAGAACGCATTCAGAAGATAGTAAATAATCTTCTGAATGCGTAGAATAAGATTTACTTGGTTTAATGAAACCCATTCTTTTTGTACTCTCTCTTCCTCTGGCCAACCATTATACTTTTCAGTTTTATGCTGAAAGGAAATTGTACATCATCTTTATCAATGTTATGATTTGTCCTATATAATGTTTCTCGCTTTTTCTGTAATGTAACTATGAGAAGGAATTCACTCAAGTTTTTAATATTTACTAGAATACTTATCAATTCCTCTACTTCATTCACTTCCTCTTCATCGTCATCTATATCTTTAATAACTTTTGTTTCATCATCCTTGTCTTATCCTGTGTCTTTATAACAATGATTTTGACTTGTGCAGGCTTAATCTGTGTTTCTGTTAGATATTAAGCGGGTTTGAACATTTTACCGGTTCTGTGGTTCATTATAGTCATGTTTCCTAAGATTCAGACCATTATTATCCAATATTTGATATATATTATTTTAAATTCTGTAACAGAGTTTGATGCACAGCATGCAGCATTGTCTGATTTCCTGCACACATCTGCAAATGCTGAAAAAACCTGTTTTGATTTGTTTAGTGATAAATTCCAGTAAACATAAGTTCTCAGCAACACCTTGATCACTACAATTTACAATACAAGGATGTAAACTCTTTTTGCAATTTTTCCATTATAGTTCCATAACAAAACATCAGAATGCAATTACATACGCTTTTTTCAAAAGTAATCGTTCTGCCCTTCTCTGAATCAAATTGCCAATACTTTTTGTGAATAATCACTTAACCAAAAGCCTATCTTCTTTTCCTGGTCTTCGTTTGAAAGGCTAAAAACCACATTGAATCGTTTCAAATACAGTCAGTAGTACATTGATTTCACTCATGCTGGTGGTTAGGGCTGTAATCAAGTTCAAAAGAATTTGCTGGATTGTGAAGTCCACATGATATGCAGTGAGATCTACATTCACCTTCCATCACACAATGGATTTTATATTCAATATTTAAATATCGTATAACATTTTGTTCCAATGCAAACATTTAAGGTTTTCTTCGGTTTATTCGTAAACATTCTTGCGCAAAGCGATTCAGTTGATTAAAAGCTGACAGACCATCAGCTGCTACGTTATTTAAACTTTGGGTGAATTGTTCTCTACAAGGATTTAAAGTTTCCATTATTTTCAATAATGATTTTCCTTCAAGCCATTGCAATGCATCATTTGTATAGATCATTTGGTCTATGTGCATCACAGTTTCCATGACTTAAATAATAAATGCATTTATTATAATCAATGTTAATCGCAGTTGCCATTACTAAAATTAGTCTGTTAACTAAAATGAATAAAATTTAAATAAGTTTATATTATATAATTCTCTAACAAATTTTATAGCTAACCAAGAAATAAACAACTTTAACTACATAAAAGTTTTAAAAAAAAAACAATGATTTTACACAATTATATGGTAATGTTAACTTCCTCCTAAATCATTATAATAAAAAATAATAAAACCTGATATATTTGTCACTGCTATAAACATCATCAGTGCCCATTGCTAAGTAAATTGTGCTGTTGCTAGGAAGAAGTTATATATCAAATATAAAAAATGGAAAACATTGGCATTAATTCAATGATAAGCAAAAAACACTCCAACAATACTTTGTAATATGAAAATATGGAGTTGATACAGGAGGTTTTTCAAAAATTTTTCTAGCATATGTAATAATGGTGCAGGTAGCAATTGAGGCTGGAACCTAGTCATTTTTGAAAATACGTTAAAAGTTATTAGTCAAGTTTGATTGTATTGAATTGGGTTGAATTTTTCAGATTTTTTTTTTGTATCAGTAAAACAATATTCTTTATTCAAGGTGCCATCTCTAGTGCGAGTGATATCATATGTAAAATAAAACATCATTTGAGAATAAACTCACAGCATATTTGCTCAACTCCTAGTGAAAATTAGGTTCGAAAGTGATACTCTCTCGCTAGGAGTTTATTGCAATAAAAAATTTGATGTGTGTAGTTTTTTGTTATGGAACAAAGTTGATTTTAAAACTTGTACATTTTGATGTTTCGACCATTTTATGGGCTTAGTGCTGAAATTAAGATTAATTTCAAAAATATGTTTTTCGATATTCAAGAAATACTCGTGGCAATCAACAACCCAACTAATTTATTGGGTTTCATTGCAATTCCTTACAGAAATATGCTATTTTAAAAACCAAAGATATGACAAACTTTTGCTTTTAGTAAATTTGACCCCAATTTCAAACCTCCGTATCTGGTAAATAAATAATTTTTTTTGATCTGAAATTTTCACAACTTACTTCTTCTCTTAATGGTATCTTACAGCTGTAAAATTTTTAAAAAATTTGGAGAACTTAAATGTTTGACTTGCCCCAGCCTTATAAAAAATCACCCTTAATCAATTAAATATGTCTCATTAAGTGAAATAAATATAATATAAATATAATATTAAATACAAATCTTTAATTACCTAAAAATAATGAAGATTTACCTAAACTTGAAATGTTTAATGTAGCAATCGAAAGAGTGAAAGTAACAAAATTTCTTGGTTTATTAATTGATGAAAACCTGTTATGAGATAATCACATTACTAGTGTTAAGACCAAAATATAAATCAAGGAATTTATTGAACCTGGATTCACAAAAATAACAATACTAATATTTCATATCATCTATGACCAGATTTTTTGCGGAAGTACTTTTAACAGTAGACTTGATTGTATACATAAATTTCAAAAACACACGCGCTTAACGTTATCTATTCTAAAAATACGTTTTGCGGATCCAAACTAATTTTTAATTAAAGCAATGAACGTTTATGAAATAAAAAATCTCAATATTCTTATTTTTATGTAAAATTTTTCGTGAATCTAGAAACAGCCTTTTAAAAAACAGAAATCTTAATAGAATTTAAATAGCCAAAAATTACCGTAATGTCTATCTAGGTACTCGGTGATAACGTTGTCCTCTTTTTCTGTTTTATTACTATTTAATTACGTTTGAACGTTAGTGATTAGTTTATTTGTTTAACATGAAAATATGAAATTTGTAATATCAAATATATAGAAGGAATGAATAATTACAGCAACTTTAAAGGGATCCTGAAGCCAAGTTAATAAAATTTTTTGTAAAATATCACCTCTGTAAATAAAGTGCTTGTCTAAAAAGGGTAATGGAAATTACACTGTGACACTGAAAAAGAATCATCTATCCAGCATTTACCACCAAGTGTATTGGAGGCTTCTGCAGACTTCAGATTTCAGCTTAATAGCAGCCTTAGCATATTGGCATTATGGAAAGAAATGTAACATTTAATTAAAAAAGAAGAAACAGAAACCAAATACTTCAAACACTAGTAGCTAATCTTTTAGCACAGAGATCAAATAGATTAAGCCAAAAGAGTGTAATAAGGCATCAAAAGACTTTTTTCTCTTTACAATATAATCAATCATGCTTGCTAGGTTTGCATCAGACTTTTCAGTTGATGAGTTTATGATTACGTACTGGGGCGGGTATAAAGGGTTACAAACAAACCAGCGCTCCTGTCATTTTAACCCATATCAAGGAGCAAGTGTGGTAAAGTGCAAAAAAAAATTCTGATTGAATCTTTCTGAGGAGATTGTGAAAACGCTGTGATCATTTAGACTGGTAAATTTCTGGGGGAAAAATTTAAACAAAAGATAACAATTCAACAAAAGTATTTACCGAATATGCCAATTATATGATGTAATGGGCTAAAGAAAAAGCTAAGTCCCTAAGTACAGAATTTCTATAGGAAGAAATGGTGATGGAATTTTTTGGTATGGTTTCTGGACATGGATATATGCAGAACTCAAAAAACCTGCATCGGAAGTATTGAAAAAAGGCATGAAATTTTTACATGACGTAATATTGAAAATGAGCATGAATGGCGCTGCGAGAAAGAGGTTTGTCTGCAAAGTTTCCATTTTCAGTTGATGTCTTATTACCAACGCTATGCCACTGGTTACCAACACTGATTAAATGGTTTTCATAGTGAATTATGTAAAAAAAGCACTTTTAAGGGTTTTACTACATTTTAAGTTAGCTTTCATAACCAATTTTTTGGGTTAACTTAACCTGTGTTCATTATAATGAAATGAACTGGAATGAATTTCTGTACAAGTTATTCAAACAAGGCAGAAGAACTTCTTTTAAAATTCAATGTTGTATTATCTCGATTATTAGCTCAACCAATATCTTTCCCAGTCGGCTTTATCTTTATCTATTCTTTTTGCTTCATGTATAGTGGTAGCTTTTAATCTTGCAGAAAATCTTATTAAAAAAAAAAAAAAAAATCTGTATTTTTACTGTGAAGTATGATTTTTCAATTGTCTTTTATATGAAATCAAAGTAGCACAGATGCCTCTTAAAGTGTAATTTCTGTTTTTTTTTCCTGTTTTATTAGATAGCACCCCTAGAAATGCAATTCAGTTATGTTTTGTTATGACAAAACAAAATGCGAGGATGTAAATCAAAATCAAATCACATTTTTTTTTTTAGTTAATTAGTTTTCGAACATAGACGTACCCTCAAACAGTTGAAATTCATTGTATTTCAGGATATACCTTTGTATTAAGCCTTTTAAAAAGTATCTTTTGCAGGAAAAAAAGTAAAATATTTCATTATGATTGCAAATAGGTTACAACGGAGACACTTTAGTAAAAGTTGAAATTTATGATAAAGGCACATAATAGATATTTTTATATATATATTTATCATACTCACAAACTTTTGAAACTTTGTATCAGTCTATCATCCAGAATATTGGCCACAGGCTCCCATGTGTTGAATCTGAAACAATTTTAATAACAACAAAACAACGAAGCTCACAAATTTTTATATCAGTAATTAAGTACCCAGATTGTTGACCAAGAAAAAAAGCTCAATATGTTCTAAATACCCTTACAAAAAATTTTTTCAACTATCTAGGATACTTAAAGAATAAATCATAAAATTATTACTATTATATAAAAAGACTTTCTAGTATTAACTAAAGTGTACAGTCAAAACAAAAACACAACAGAAAAAAATAAGTAAACATTATGAAAACATCTGCAAAAAAACATAAAATGAATAAATACTGATATTAACTAAGTTTTTTGACTCGTTGAAGCTGTATATTCAGGACCTCTGATTGATTTGTAGATTTTAAAACTTTTTGTTGAATATCGAAGTTGAATTAAGATTTGTGGGGTGATGTCATAAATTACTTATACTTCCTGAGTTGCTACCTCTTATCCAGTTCCCTGAGTAAATCAATGTGCAAGTTTTCAAACAAATTCAGCCAATTTTTACAAAAAATGCTTGAAGGTTTCATAGACGAATGGTGAAATTTTAAAATTTCTTTTATAGCTCTTGCAGCTCACTCCCTCTAAAAAAGTATATATACTTACTTTGCTGAGTACCCTTGCCATTTTACTAAATACTCTGCACGACCCTGTAAAAAAATATAAGTAGTATGTATAACAGAATAAGATCACCTCTATTAAATACAGGATTTGCCATATTAGGAAAGACGGTGAAAATTCACACAATCTGAAAATCCTATAAACCACTTTTAGTTTAGTCTTAAAGTATCCAATTAAATCATTCATCATATTACACTAAAAAAACTATGCATTAATTCACTGCTTTTAAATTACAGTGCATTTGACACATAATCCTAGCCCTGTTAAAACACATTTTCCTTATATATTCAAAAAATGTAAATTTCCATTAAACATATTGCAGCTACAAACGGTAGCAAAAGGGTTTTTGATTTAGCAGTTCAAACATTCCTTTTCTCTTTGTTGGGAATGAGATAATCTATCTTTAACATAACAAGTTCTCATTTAAGAATTTTTATTGAACAGTCTTATTGAACAACCAAGCTCGCGGAATTATTAAAGGTGTATTGGTTTTTTTATGGTTTAAATTTTATATAGTCCATGTATGAATTGATTTTGATATTAAATGTCAATGGGATCACATTGAATTTAAAATCCTGAATTATTTTCTAATCAAATTGTTTTTTAACAGCCTTAAAATTAACATGGTGAAAGAAAAGACAGAAAATTATTTAGTCACATGGTCACTATACGGGCATACGATATATACGGGCATACGATATATACGGGCATACAATATATACGGGCATACGATATATATGGGCATACGATATATACAGGCATACGATATATACGGGCATGGATATTGCCATTAGAAATGTTTTAAATGCGTGAAGTTATTTGTGTTGTCTTTCTATTTCTTTGTGCACTTTATAATCGAATTAGAATTTTTTTGCCACAGTAGACCAGCCATAAAAAGCACTTTGAAAGAAATTTACTTTTTATATTTTGTCAAAATCGGAAAATTTATGGTATTAGTAATAAAAATTTCTTAATGTATTTTGAAACACATTCCAGTATAGCATGGTAATTGAACCAGCTATACAAACCAAAGGTTTTTCAGCACCTAAACTGCAAACTTACAGAACAGAAAATGAGCCTGGATTTGATTTAATTTGAACCATAGTAAAAAGCAAATGTTTTAAAAGAGAACAAATTTTGATTTTCAGGTTGCCCAAAGCGCAAAAGTAAACACCAAACAAAGTATCAGCAAAATTTCCAAATAATTTCTTGAAAAATATCAAAAACTTATTAAGAACTGACTGAAGGATTTGATAAAACTTTGCCTGTAATCCAATAAAACGGTGTATAAAATGAATTCAATGTGATTATTATAACTTTGTATAACTTGCATTACAATAATTATTACATTTTGCATTATTTGCATTGCGGAATTAACTCATGAACATAAAAAAGCTAGAAGTGCTGAAAAATTTTTGTAACGATTTTTTGTAGTAGTTAGTATAGAATTTTTTTTTTTAATTTAATTACAGCATTTAAACAGGTGACTCTATTCATAAAGAAAGTTGCTGATGACATTGCTGACAGCATTGGGTGGATAATTTGATTGTGTGTTTATGCAGACGGTATAGGAGCGATAAGAGTCATCAAGAATTGATTACTTTTATATTACACTCAATAAGAACATGAAAAACATCATTTTAGTCAGGGAGGTAAACTATTACGAACCCTAAATCACAGGAAAAATATTAAGCAGCAAGTTATGGAAACAAACTAAAAAAAAAAAAAAAAAAAAAACACACCAGATGCTTTGTTTAACAAAAAAATTCTGTGTAGGTCAGTATTTAAAGTCCTCAAAAATTCGTAATCTATGCAATGTCCCATAGTAAAGCAGCTTGCCGAAAGTAACAACTAGTATTCTCATATTTCAGTCTCAGATGGACTCCCATCAGTTATTTTAACGAATTTGAACACTCAGTGTATGTATATTCTTAATTAGAAAGGAAAGTAGACATCTTTCTAACCCTATTTCTAATCAAACAAGTCGACAAAAAACAACAGAATCCCTTTTTTTTATACTGATCTTTGGCTTAATCAATCTCTGTATGTTTTTGTGTGATGTATAATAGAACCATGGTTAATTTTTTGATA
>JAUZNK010000497.1:0-11806 GCA_035046665.1 Euphysa ruthae
ATTGTTTTACATTTTATGACCTAGGAAAATATGGAAGTAATAATGACAGCGGTATACTTGCAAATTCTGCCATGGGAGGAAATTTTGAAAACAATGAAATGAATCTTCCTCAAGAAAGTAAAATTGATGAAAATTAAGACGCCGGTGTTTCATACTTTTTATTAGGAGACGAAATTTTTCCTTTGAAAAAATGGATGTTGAGACCTTTTCCCGGAATTTTATCATCACGTTGGAGGATATATCTTCGATAAAGAATGCTGAAAACTACACCCTTGCTTGTTTAGCCCATAACGATTTGAGATTAACAAAAAATTTTTATTACTCGCCTACTGGATTTGTTGATAGTCAAAATGCAAATGGAGATATCGTAGCTGGAGATTGGAGAAAAGAACATTACGGCGGGACTATTAGAATGAGAATTAAAACTTGAATTAATCGGTTTGAAATTCTTTATTTGATAGCGAAACATTAAGTTTCGTATTTCAAACTGTGCATTGAGCCGGTCGTACTCCGGTAAGGTTTGAAGGGCTAGTACCAACAAAAAAGACCTTCTGTTTTAAAATTACTGTCCCTCTTACTTATATTTTCGGTAAGACTTTTTATAGCCTTGTCAACGTCATTCTCAACGTTCTGCTTTCAGTTTTTTTTTTTTGCGTTTCTTTGGTACCGGCTCATGCACTCCTTCTACTTCTAGTTCACCGATCGTTCCAATATCTCGTTCAGCATCTTCGTCATACTCTTCCACATCATTTGCTTCATAGATGTTAGTCCTTCCTTCCCTCGCCTAAACAAAATCATCCAACCAACTTAAAAATTGGTATGGACGAAATGCGTTCTTTGCCTTCTCTATATATGAAGTCGCAATTCCTGACTTTTACGATAGTTTTAAATCTTCAAATACCGTTTCTTTAAATTTGAAAATAACGTCCGGGCCTTCCCACCTACAAAAATAGTGCAAAATTATAATTAACAAATATTCTCATAACTAAAAACGCAAATTCAAAACTGTTTACTTTATTTAAAAAAAAAAAATTACATACCATTTTTAATAAAGTCAAGGGCTTCTGCAACGTGCATTTCTTACAACATCTCTCTCTTTATATCCCTTTTTATTTTTGTCATAAAGACACGAATATTTTAAAACTTCTAAAGAAAGAGTTTCTTCTTCTTGTAAAGTTATCATTTTCTTTTTATAAACTTATTTATAATCACAAGATTTTTCACACTATAAGATTTTTCTCCACGACGTGTTTACAAATCTGCAATACACAATATGGCGATCTCTTTGAAATTTTTAAATCCTCGCGTTAATTTGTTTTTTTTTTTTTAATCAAAACTTTTTGATAAAAAAGTTCAGGTTTTATCGGCGTTAATACATGATTAAAAAGCGGTAAAATATTCTGAGTGTTCCCACTATGATTTAAAAAATAACGCACCCGCTTAGCCTTTTTTAACGCACATTAACCCATAGTGGGAATCAAGCTTTATACGTCATTATTATATTACGTTTTTGAAAACGCGTATTGACTTTTTTTCTGAAGAACTTCTACAATGACGCCACGAGATTTGTTCATTGTAAAAGATAGGGTTTGAAAATATACGAAAACTGAAATAGTTTATGAAATATTTAAACTTCTGAACGAAGTATGCTTCAACTTTAATTTGTAAAAAACCTCAATTTCTCACATGTATACTTCATTGTAGCTAATTTTATATGTATTTTCAACAAAGAAATATAAATTTATCTAACGATTTTCTCTGCATAATAAATAATTTTACCTGCATCAACTTCAGAGGATCCAAATTCCTAGAAAACGAAAAACGTTTAAATAACGGTTACTGTCAAACTCCTTACACTGAACAACAAAAGGCTTGTAAACATGAACATGTGAATATGAGCATAGAGGTATTTTAACATTGTACAAATTATATATTTAATAGTTTATTTACATAAATTCGAATAATCAAACAAATCTGAGTTAAATTAGAAAAAAAAAAAAAAAAGTGAGTAAATTTAAAAATCGTTCCTCAAACTAAATTCATGTCGGATAAATTGATCTGAATTAAATTATGCAATGTAAGAGAATCTATGATTTTTCAGCTATACTAAGAATTTCCGAATTAATAATTATATGTAATGATTCAAGAATTTCTGTTTGCGCAAAATAAAGATTATTTACATCTTGCCTTGAAAAATCTTGAAAAAGTTAAGACAAATGATTTAAAAGAAAATATATTAAGTCATTAAAATGCTTTTAAGGACCAGTTTAGAACTTCTTTTTCGATATTTTCCTCATCAGTAGATTTTGGAAATTGGTAACAGTGTGCTAAGGTTGGCTCGGAAATTAAAATTATAGGAATGTAGGCAGAATGGTTCAAATCTTTAGTCATTTAATTTAGAACTAAAATCTTTTGAACTTTGAACTCAACATTAAGGATCAGGAAAACTCAACAAAATCAAAAATGAATTTCTAATATACTTGTTATCAATGTTTTCAAATTTTTTTCTGTTCATATTAGTTATCAAAATTTCAATCCTTTTTCCAAAACAATTTGTGCGCTGACATGGGACATATGTATATTTTTTTGAAGGTTTCCTTTCTTTTATTTGTTTTTTTCAATAAGTCGCTTCTACTAAACAGGAAGCATTAAAAAAACTCATAACTCACAGCAATGAATGAAATGCTACAACTAGTAAGCATAACAGGCGGTAACCAGATTTCAACCAAGCATCTCTTGCGTTTGGGAGTCAGATAGGTTACCAATCTGAAGATATTTAGTTTTATGCAAGTCCTGCCCAAAACAATACTGAAAGTACTTAGCACTAGCAGGTATGGCTTCCTATTAAGCAAAAGAGATTTCATTTCGCCCATCTTAATATCTTATATTTATATGGCATATTATCAAGAATTAAACATTTAAGAAACAATGCAATTAACATACCAAACACTGAAAGTAATATCGACCGACCTAGAGAAGACATTTAAATTAAAATTTCTGTCTATAAAGTATTAAAATTTATGTTATGGTAGAAAGTTTGTTAAATCAGAAATGATATAAGTTTCAATGATATATCACCTAAAAATGATATAAAAAAATATTTATTGATATTCTCCTCAATAAAAGCAAACTTTTTACATCTGGTATAATTTACAGACCTGATTATAAAAAATCTTTGGTATCTCAGACTCAAGAATTATACATCAAGTTTGAAGATAGAAAAGAATTTTTTCATTCATGGAGAGTTTAATGTTAGCCCTTAAGACAACAACATTAATATGTTTTTAACAACAGACCTGTTAATCTAAATTTTTTGAGTTTATATCAATATCTGGTTTACAGACTTGTTAGATATTATAGCCAGGTAACATATTTTTTTTCTTCCCAATTAACCGAATCATTATAAATCCTCTGATAAAATCCTCCAACATAGATACCTGAAAATATCTCTTTCAGATCAGCGGCCAATCTTTTGTACAGATAAATTAGCTTTATAACTATAAATTTAAACAAACTGTTGATTGCAGAAAAGTCATCTTTAGTAAAAATTACTAGAAATGTTAGAAAAATGTTTAAACAAAATTCATGCAGAAAAAGATCTTTTCGACAGAGCTAAAATGATGCAACTTTTGTAACTATTTATTAAAAAAAAAGGAATTTTTGCTTAAACAAGTTCACCGTTATACATAGGCAGGCCAAAAGAACTCTAGAAACCAATTGAAATATAAGAACTAAAATGTCAAAAAAAGATCCTCTCCATCCAATTTTCCCCTAAACAAGATGGTAAAATATCTTTTGGTAATACAAATTGAAAACGTTTTCAAAGGATTTTATGGCGACTTTTCTACTAATCTGTCACAGATTCTTCCAAGAACGTTACAAATTTATAATAATGTAACAAATTCAACATTTTTTCGGTACTTTAAACGTTTTAAGAGACTTTAAATTCTTGATATTCACCAAAAATAGCAAATAAGTAACATGAAATGAAATAAATTACCCAGATGTATGTTTATTAAGGAAGAATGTTCCTCATTGTAAAACTATTTGCTTACTTTAAAAGCACTCTTTCGCATTGATTTCATTTGCTCTTCTTTCGATAGAAAAAAATTTGTTAACTGCGTTTTTGAAAAGTTTCAATTGACTCTACTGAAGTAAATTAGAAGTGGTAGAACCATCGTCTTATAAATCTTATGAGCAACGTTTGAAGTAAAACTGCTACTTATTTTCCTTAAATTCTAAGACTGGAGCTCACTTTTTTATACACTGATTCAAAGTTCAATTTGAAAGAAAGTTTACTTTGGTATAATAACATTAAATTTATTATTCCATCAACCATAAAGAGAGAAATAAAACTAATCAATTGAAAATAAATTATTAAAGCACGCCCATTGAACAACATACCTCAGTCAAAAATATACTAGATCAAATCCAGAGTGGAAAAGGTAAAAGTTATTATGCTTTGTATAATATAATATAATAATTCTTTCTATATTTCTTTACTTATTTATTATTTAATTTGACCATATATACATACACCATTCGAAAAAATTTTAAGCGCCAATTATGGAGTTTTACAGAAATTTATTGAGGCTGGTTTTAATGGAAATAAAGTTATTTAATTTTTATGCCTACAAGACGTCCTTAATTTTTATAATGCAGCAAATTTGTGCAAATAAAGCTTCAACGTGGTAAGATCCTTGTAAAACAATTTTAATCGACAGACTAGTAGGAGATACGTTTTGACGTGAAATTATTGTTGCTCAGTTCTTTATTATTGCTTAGTCTCAACTTTTTTGGCTTTTATAATGAATATTTCTAATTCAAAGAAAAATATATAGCAGTCTTCCAAAATAGGCTTTGGTAATGAGTCATTTATATGATTTCAGTTCTGTGACCTTAACACCCTACCACTTAATGGAACTTAAAACAAGTGCAAACAAGTTATCTGAATAACTACCCACTAAAGATGCCATCAAATGAAAAATATATTCATATAGCTGCAAGAAGTTTTGATTGTTTTCAAACATCATAATTACCTTAACCATCTTGGGTAAGTACACCATTACAGATGTCAACGTCATAGCATCGAAGAACTAGAATAAAATTTAAAAATAAAAATTTTTTTGTCATCTGAAGTAACAAAAAATCAAAAAAATATTTGAAAAATGAAATATTATTTTAATGGTTTGTTTATTATTTGGAAAATTTTCGTAGTTGTATGATTAATACAAATACTTTGTAGTTCTTGTTTTATGATATAAAAAATTGCAGAAATTAAATACTTGTTTGATTTATAAAAAAATTGCGTATTTATTATAAATGGATTAACCGATGTTTTAACAAAATCTAAGTCTGGATCGTTATTTCTTAAAGTTAAACGCTAAATGCTTTTATCAACAATGTAGATGAAAAGGATAATTTTATTACAAAAAACTGACGAGTGACTCATTTCTTTCCAATTTTCCGCGCTCTTCACTACAAGCATTTAAAAGTCTATGGAAAGCACTGGAACATTTCAACAAAATCTTCCAAAAACATAACGTCATCATTTCGTTGCTGGCTTGACTTATAAAAATATATTTAAAATAATTTATTTTATTTCTTTAAGGAAAAAAAATCATGAAAGTTCCTGTTAGCCGCCAAATCCTTTCATTATTCAAGTTATTTTAGCAATTAAGCGCTCTCTTGTATCTTCAACCCTTGATACATGTGTGAGGTCATCAATTTAGAGGAGAAATTAGGGAATTTTAAGATACAAATTTTTTTTAAGCATCTACTTAAAACAACGTGATAGAGTATATCATAAGTTATAATCAAATATTGACAGATTTTGATCGAACATTAGTTGGTCTTGACAAACGTCATCGTACACTGAAAAGCGATAAATGTAAAAAATATGTCTATAAAAAAGAGAACAAAAATGGCTTCAAGAAATTGAAAGTTTATGACTAAAAATGTTTTAAAACCATCCATAAAAAAACGAATATGCAGAATGAATTTCATCGTCGTAAAATTTCTGATAAAGTTAACAATTAAAATTTTTAAAAATCTAAAATTTATACTTCTCCATAAAAAAAGGTTTTTTCAAATAATAACCAAATATTGACAAATTGTAAACTAGACAACTATTAGTGAAAAAGATCACCATACCGTAATTGGTTAACACATCAAAAAGATGACAAAATAAATGGCTAGAAAAAAGATAAATGAAAGAATGGAAATGCCATAAATCATTGGAAACAAGAAAAAGTAGGTTAACTGCAAAAAAATATCAAAGCTCAGGACTAAACAAACAAGAAAAATAATTAACTATCAAAAAAAATTATACTTCCACACTGCTACAGTTTTCTAATATGTATTGTAAAGAGCAATAAAAAGAAACATAATTATTTCTCCGACCACCTTAAATCAGGTAAGATTGTGGCTAAGTCTACGTGAGATCAATAGAGATCAATAGAGGTTGTCATTATAACCTTCTTATATTACTTGAAAAATTATCTTCATCTTATATAGGATAAAACAAGATTTTTACTATGATTTTTTTTTTTCAAATTTGTTACATTTCATATTAGTTTCTTCTCTTAAGTTTCTGTTATTTTCTGCGATTTTAAATAATATGGTTTAAAAAAAAATTAATTTAACGCTTGAAAAACATTTTACTCACTCACTCGCTATCTCACTCACTCGCTTGCTCGCTTGCTCGTTTGCTCGCTTGCTTGCTTGCTTGCTTGCTTGCTTGCTTGCTTACTTACTTACTTACTCGCTTAGTTAATTACTTACTTACTTACTTACCTATTTGCCTTCTTGCTTTCTTACTTTCATATTTACTTAATTAACCTAATTACTAAATTACATACTTACTTAATTACTGACATAATTATTTATTTATTTACATTCATCAATACATATATTACTTGCTTACATAATTGCTTACTTCCTTGCTGACTTAATTACCTGCCTAATTCCTTGTTTACTTAAATATTTAAGTTCTTATTTAATCGATTTATTACTTGCTTGCTTACCTGTTGTCTTACTTTGTTACTTACTTGTTTACTTCTTTGCTTGCTTACTTACTAGCCTTTTTAGCTGCTACCGATTTTTTTACTTAATTGCTCAATTGTTTGCTTAGTTATATATCTAATATTAATATCTATGCAATATAAAATTAAATTGATAGGAATATGAAATTGTTTGATACTAACTTACGTATAAAAGAAAAAGCGCCATCAATATTGAATGAGGTAATGGGCTCATCCTTTTTGGATAAACCAAGCCACAAAGTGTTTCTGCTATGTTTCCCATTTTTTTTTGAAAATTTCTATATAAAAAAAGAAATAATTAATTTCAAAATATCAATTTTTTTAAAAGACCACCGACATTGAAAGCAGATTCTGTCTAGCTTAGTTCTTAATGACAAAGAAAGCTGTACTTGTATATGAGTTTAGCTCTTGGTCTTGTGAACAAACGAAACTTACTTAAAAAAATTTTTTATGGACTAATTTATAATATTATTGTCTCGAACCCCATTTAATTAGAACAATAATTCATATCAGATTATCAAAATGGGAATTTAGTTCTCTTTCCATATATTTTCCTTCTCTGACAAGTATTCTCATCTCATCCATATCATCCTCCTCTTTTTCACCGAATTGGTTCATTCATGTTTTCATCTTTGCTAAGATCATATGAATATTACACTGGTTGCTGGTCATCTTACTTTACCATCGATATTTGTATCGATATATGAATGTATTTCAGTTAATAGGGATCATACACACTAGTCGGTCCGCTTTCAGGTAGTTAGCTTCATGTACCGCATGTAAAATCCTAAACCTGTTCTCTAATTATTTCGATCATCAGAATTGAGAGGTTTCATTAGAAATCTATCAAAACTATAACAGTAGCTGTTAACTTAACTGAAGATACGAGACTGAATTTAATAACCTTTTCTTCGACATAAATTTAATGTTCTGGTACACAAACACATCTTCACTGCTACTGACACGTTTCAGATTGTTTTGCTTATTACGACAATTAAGTTTATACAAAGAAATAATACGGTATAAACATTTTCGGATAATATTTCCGTGTTAAATGTGCGTCAGAAAGTTATTAAAAGTTTTTTTAATGGTCTGATAATTTTTATCAGGTTTTATGTATCGCACTACAGCTGCTCTCAGTTGACCATCTCTAGAAGGTAATAGATCATCAAGTACACCTAAGCACCAAAGTGCACGAGTAGTTTTAACACCTTCAATAATAACATAACCATTATTTTTATTGGCTGTTGTCCTTGATTTATGATGTTCACGTAACCCCGACAGATATTCGTTTCTCCACCGTTGCTAATAATGTTTCATAAGTTATTTGCGTTTCTTGATTTCATGCCAATTTCAAGTCAGTTGGACAATAAAGCTAATAATGCTTCTGCATTCGATGTTCTACCAAACATTAGGTGGTTTGGAGTCAATAATTTTTTGCCAGGTGCCTCTTACATAAATATTTGATGGCGGTTGTTCGACGGCTTTTACTTCTCATAGGATCTTAAGAGCTTCTTCGTACGTCAAACATCTTTAAACTCCTTTCCATGCTTCTTACAAGACGTTAGAACATCTCACCCCACCATTATGACCATCGTTCAGCAGCAACATAAAACTTTCATTTCACGCTGAATTCGGTGTAAAGCTTGTGTGCTTCCTGAGAGGCGATTTGAGGTTCATTGTCGGAAGCGACTTTACTGGGAACGCCTCGTCTGCTAAACCTACGCTTTAAAGAACTAAACGAATGCAAGTAGCCGCAAAAAATCATGGTACAAGATCTAATAAAAAAATACGAAAACTAGCACATGTATACAAAACAATCCATACTTTATTACTTTTTTGACCCTCAAACATACTCTTTAGGAAAAGAAGGTTAACATAGTGAATAAAAACGTTCTTCAAAACATTTACATAAATAATATGACATATTCGTTTTCTAAGCTTTGCTTTTCAACAACTTCTTTTTAGCTTGTTGAGAGTCTCCTCGACTCCATTTTGAAGAACTAATGTATAAAAATGTTTAATTAATAAATCAGTAAACACACTATTTTTAGGCAAAAACAGACAAAATAGTCTGCAAAATTTAATTGAGCATTCACCAACATTCCTTTACACCTGATCAACCCATCAAGTTCGAATAACAGCAAGTCTGTTTTCAACTACTTGTACTTTGTATGGCATATGACATCACGTTGTTCGAATTCATGCAAAAATTTTTAGTACCTTCTTGTTCATTTTTTATAACTGCACCCATCAACATATCTTTCTTCTTAAACTTTTTCTTCAAGTTGAAGCGAAGAACAAATGCTGTGATACTAATCAATGTAGTAAAGCTAATAAATCGAAAAGTTTTCAAAAATTTTAAATTAGGAACAAAGCTAATATTACACTCATTGTTTGCTACACAAGTTAAACTATGCTGTAATTCAAATTTGTTTAACAAACACTCTGGTGTGAAATTTATTTCATCAGAGCAAAAAATATTGGCCTTTAAACCAGAATACATTGTGCTTTAAATCTTCCAAGAATCATCGTGTTGAAATTATGTCTGCTGGATTACTATGCACTTCGATATAATTCCAGCTATCATTGTCGAAAATTTCTAAAATCTTTAACACACAGTTCTTTATAAATGGTTATTAAACATTTTTGGAATTTTTTACCCAATGTAAAACAAACAGTAGAGTTAATCCAAAATTTTATATTACCAATCCGTATCGTACTTCTAAGGTACTCTTTTTTAAACGCTATTTATCAATTCTGCTAATAATGATAATCCACAAATAAAGTTCAAGTCTTGGTGCTGTAGCTTTATTTAAAAGGGCTACTCTTGACTTAGAACAAATAAATGTTGAGGTATGGTGTTTTTCATTAAAAGTATCATAAATAAACAAATCAATCGTATGCTTTTGAATAAGCATTACAAAACCCATGTAACTCATAAAGAATATTTTTTGATCTTGAATATGTGTACTATCTTGGCACAAAAATTTCACCGATAGAACAAGTGTCTCTAAATATCTCAATCCTCTCACTCAACAATTTATTTCCAACAACTTCGTCCAAACTAAATTGAATAAGACAGAGTTTCTCAAAAAAATTGTTAGATTTGAAAATAAAAGGTTTTTTAAGTGCTATGGAATCATCCACATTAGCTAAAAAGCATAAATTTTTCCGTTTTGCCTTGATAGACTTATGGTTACTGAAATATTATTTAATCCTTCAATTTTCCCCAGGTAATCCAAAAAATTTTGTGAAATGTTTTTTTGCTGTCGTTAGTGCTGACTAGTTTTTCTAACTCTTAAATATTGGCTTGAACTTTCTGAGTTTGAAACTACATACAGCTAATCGTTTGTTGCACTTTGTGTATAACTTATGGATTTCTTTAATCGTGTAAGTGAGAGCTTAGGTCATCAGCGTGTAAGGATTGAAGAATCTTTTGAGCAAAACCCATGATCTTGATGATAAATATTTATGTGGTGGATTAACGTGGCACTTAGAAGAAATTTAGTATAGTTAACTCGAAATAATACTCGATATTAACGGTAAACCATAACCTCAGAGTTTACTAAAGTGTCAGAAAAAATATTCTCTGAGTATTTCAACCAAAGAAACCATACAATGTGTCGATGTTTTTCTGCTACATTAATTTGTAGATACGCTTTTTCAATCTCTGCTATGAATTCAATTTTATTCAAGCGGAACTGTATTAAAACTCCGATCAGGGAAGTAGTTAGCGACGGACCAGGATATTTTATTTATTCGTAAAATAAAATTTCAATAAAACAATACAAAAAAACGATAGAAATAAAAAAAAAAACACAAATATGGAAAAATTCTTGAAAACCAAGGAATTTAAGAATACCTCTCAAATAATATACCTCTCAAATTCCCACATTTATCTATTGACGGAATGGAAATAAAAAACAGACAGATTCATAAAGTTTCTAAGCTTGTTAAATGATCAGAACTTAAATTGAAGCAACTATATCAGAATGTTAGAAACAAAATTGTCTAGGACAATAGGACTTTTTTTAAAAATGTAGTTCTTTTTCAAATCCTACTCCAGGAAAATTATTTTACTTTAGTTTTTTTCATTATTATTTATGCTATTAAAAAATAGCTTGGGGAAGAACTTATAAGTCTGACTTATTAAATTTTCTAAGACTTCAAAAAAAACCATGTTGAGTTTTAAATTTAAAAAAAAGTTGAAAGTTTAAATGTATTATTGAAAGAAACGAAGGCTTTAAATGTCTACTAAATCAATGTCTAACAAATGCTAACGTTTATAGGTTGTTTTAAATCTGAACTTTTACCTAAAAATTTTGATTCTCTATTCCAAAAACCTGCTAAACCGAGTACTGGACTAAAATCTATTGCAGTTATTAACAACTTCAAATTTCCATTTAATAAATCAAAGCTAAGAATGGCCATTGCAAGTTATAGAAGACCAAAGTTATGGAATGAATTTCCAGATAAAACATTAAGAGGCATAATTTTAAAAACTATGTTTTAATTTATAAGTAGTAGTATTATAGTTTGATTTTCTTCAAAGAAGAATTAATAGTGTTAACTTCATGATATCTTGTTTTATATATTTGTTACCATTTATATTTAAAATTTAAAGCAAGAGGATCTATCAAAATATTCTTGAATTTATTTCAAACATGTATTATCCTTGACTTCTTGTCAAGCTGTGTTTTGTATTTAGATATAAAACTGCATATACACGTATTTTGTACATACTGTGACGTATAATATAT
>JAUZNK010000508.1:0-11806 GCA_035046665.1 Euphysa ruthae
GGTTTTCCTGACAAAATATTTTCCTCACCCTATGTGCTAAAAGTACACCGCTGGCTGTAGCACCTGGTGTAGAACTGTCTAACCCATATTCACATATAGACTTCATTGCGACTTCATCAATTTCGTAAGTTGACTTCAAATCTGTCTTCGTCATTGACCTTAAATTTGTTTCCTTCGCTAATGTCTTGCTCTGATTTTTAACTAAAATCTCGTTCTGAGATTTAATCAAAGCTTCTTTCTGATAAACAATTTGATCTTTGAATTGAGCCAGGGCTTGTTGAACTTGAACAGGAGTTTGTACCATCTTTACGAATGTTCGCATCATACCATTCCTATATGCAAGGGCGCTGACAGGGGACTGGCAGAATCCGGTGCTGTGGGGGTCGATGGTAACTGGAGTAAAAAATAATTATCGTTGTATATTTTTATTGCATTGAAGTTACAAACTCTTTGTTTTAGTTAAACAATTGTTATTTTAGTAACTGAAGTTACTTAAAATATGAAATTATTTCAAAGCATACTTCAATCTTGTGGCATATTAGGGCTTTATTTTGATAAAGGCAAGAATGGTGATTCCGTAAAAGTCTATTTTCATAACTGCGATTTAAAGCATTTTTTTTTTTATTAATTAATTAATTATTATTATTTTATTAATCAATTTTTACGATGTATAAATTACGCAAAACAATAATAAGAATGTCTGTAACGTCTCTATTTTTTACTCTTATTTCAGGTTTTAGAATATGTAGTCTTCAAAACAAAAAATCTATATTACCTGTATCTGCCAACTTGATAGCATTATACTGCCGCGTAACATACGGAGATAGCGAAATTTCAGGTACGAAGCTTGGATCACGCTCATTGAGCATGTTCAAACGCTCTGGTGTGGGTTCGCAGAGCATAGTCATCAAATAACCTCCCTGTGTTGCATCAGCATGGATAGCAAAGTTCAAACCCTAATGGTAATAAACCGATGGCTTTAGTGTTAATCAAAAGATGCATTTTTAAAGTTATCGGTGAAAAACGATATTAATCCAGCTGAAAAAAGACTCAACAGCAAAATAAATATATTTATTAGGAAATTAAATACTATGCTTTATATTAAAAAACGGTTTTTTTTTACAGTTCCAGTTTCTGAAAAAGAACCTAAAATGTTATTCCTGACTTAAGCTAAAACTTGAGATATAACAATAATTATGTTTTAAAAAGTGTCTAGCTTTAAGCAGAGTTTAATGTTTACATAATTCAAGAGTGTAATAACACAGGCCTAAAAAGTTGCACTATGTGAAGTAAATACTGATTTTACATTATAATACGTGAGTGGAAAAATATATAGAAAATGTCGTAAGATTTGGATGTAAACCAAACGATCGTGGAGATGGTAATTGTTGTATAAAATACCTTAACAGTACTGTTCGCAACTAAATTCTGAAATAGTTGCGTATCCATAAAGAAATATCAAATATTTCATTTAATTTCAAATTCTTTATTTGCTAGAATTAGTGTATATATTGTAAAATTAGTGTATATATTGTAAAATTATACATATTTTTAAAAAGTTGAAAAATATAAGACACAAAACACGTGACAAAATGTAACTTAATTTTCCAGAAGTAAATAAACACGGTTGCGATTTCGAAACAAAGTATTCAAGAAATTACGCTGAAACACGAAAGTCAGTATAACTTTAATTTTAAAATAAAATTCTATATATACGAATTCTGTAGGGTTGCTCGTGACATCTTTGGAAAGCTAAAAATATTGGAATCTCTCTCTAATTATGGTTTGCTCGACTCGAAATTTTAGAGCGTTTAAATTGAAATATTGTAAAATTTTGCAGATTACATTTTTAAAAAAAGTAAAAAAACAAAAACAATCACCTTTTTCTTGAAGTCTTGCCTAATTTGTAACATCTCACAAATTGGGTCTACGGCACTCTCATCAATGGAACCAATTACAGCAACAACGGCCATTATGGGAATTTTGTTCACCAGACAGAATTCCAAGCGTTTTCGAAGATCTAAATTTTTGGTAATTTTTATGAATTAGAACAACATGTATTGATAAGCATTTGACTGTCTAAGCAGCCATTATTACGTCATTTCAGGAATAAGATTTACAATGCTAACATATAACTAATAAAGTGAATTAGTAAATTTCAAAAAATGTCATATTTTATTTGCATTATGTAGTTAAATTGAAAGTGGACAGTTGGTTGAACGATGAATTTTTTTCATTCATTGAAAAACTCAACTCCACTTACAATTTAGAGTGAAAAGAATCTCTACTCATGCATGAAAAATTTTCAAAGAAGAATGCACACGCTCTGAAATATGATCATAATCATTAACTGAAGAATGCATGTAAAAGCTAGTTGATAAAAGATTACCGGTTAGTTTACTGAGAAACCCTTATTTTTAAGTATCGAATACTTTTTCTGTTATAAGCAGAACTGCAACTCTTACACTTTTAATTGCAATTTACACCTGAAGTTAATGGCCTAAAAACCGCATCTTTAAATTTCTGCAAAGAAGTTATGATTTAAAATGTTTAGAAAATAACTCGAAGGTCATATGCTGGCAAGATTTAGAAACATGATTTTAAGTTCTGTATTGTCCTGTTTAATATATCATTATACTCGTCACATTATTGTCAAAATGTAGTTTACAACATTCAAATGTGCACTATTTTATAAATCTTTATTTTTTTATAGTTTGAACGCTCTCATATTACAAACAGTGCTATTTTATTGTGCTGGTCAAGTCCCTCTCACTCATATAATGCTAAGGGTTATATAAGGCTAGCCCCGTATTCACTCGACTTAGAGTAGCTGATGTTGTACCCAATTTCCTAAAGCCTTTATATTGAAACAAACTCGTGAAAACAGTGACGCTTGAAAACAAGTTGTTAACAAAGTAAAATTAAAGCCAAGGTTATAAATTGTCAATAAAAGACATTAAATAGTAGCTCTGGTCGTTAATACATGTAAGAAAACCGTTTAAAATAGAAAAAACCTTCGTTTGAAAATTAAGTAATGCATTTACCTTCTAGGTTGACTCTAGCGTTCCTATCAAGTTTTAACTGGATAACATTTTCATCACCTAATCCCAGAACAGTAGAAACCTTGCTGTAAGCGTAGTTGGATGTACCAGGACATAAAAACACGGGTGTATTTTCAAGATGGTGTCTCAACATGAACTTCACCAGGCCAACAGAGATAACGGAATGTTTCTAAAATGTTCAAATGATTTTTAACATAAATTCTAATAATTTATTACTTCATAAATCTGAGAAAATAAACCCTGTCATGTGTAATTTTAATCTTAAAAATATTTGAGCAGAAAACGTTGCCGAAATATCAGAGTTTTATGTTAACTCTAAAAAAATTTTGCAGAGACCTTAAAGAGAAAATATAATTATTAATCTCAGGCTTAGAATTTTCACATAATTTTGAATCGGATGGAAAGTTCTGGATATAAATACGCATAAATTTATTGATGTGATATTTGTGATTCATGCTCACCTTTAACATAATTTCAATCTTTTTAATGTCTTTTATTCTGCAGAAATTCATCAAGTCAGTTGTCAAATTGCACACAGTGTCAATATCAAGATTCATCAACATCCAGTTAGTACAGTCTTTTAAAGCCACGGTAGTGTCCAGTGCAGGGACCAACACCTTCATCATTGCTCCCTCTAAAATAATCATGAATATGTGTCAGTAACGGCTTTTTCCTATAACCACTCATAAAACTTAAGTTGGGGCGCATTGTTCTCATATCTTTTAGTACTTTGGGGATCAGAGAATCATTATAATTTTCTAGGAAGAGCATTGAGTACATTGATTTTTCTTATTTGAACAATTCTCAATTAAATAAAAAATTTATCACACATTCGCATTTAAGAAGAGCATTGTGGCTTTTTAACACACGTTTCTGTTTAAGAAGGAGTTTTTGACTTCTTTTATTATACATTTTTATTTAAGCAACTAAAACCCAGCCTCAGTCACGATAAAAATTTCAATTTTTTGGGGTTAAAACATGGAAAACATCAAATCTTATGTCTTATCAATATTTTTTTAAATTTCATGTTTTCTATATTTCTAAAATCCTGTTCTAATTAACTCCATTGATTAAATGGGCGCTCTAAGTACTCCAAAACACCCCACGTGGGCCCATCTGGAATATTGTTTCGGCAGTTTGTTAGTTCCCCACGTTAAATATTACCATTCTTACTCTCACTTTACAATTAAGTGAAAAGATAAGATAGTCAAGCTTAGACCGGCTAAGTTTAGGATTCCTTAAAAAATTGGTAGAAGATTAAGTAAATTTTGACTTATTCATATAAAATAGATGGGACTTAAAAATTAGTTTGATAAATATTTATCACATGTAAATCTTTTCCAACCTTTTCCAGTCCACAGTTTTTGCCTTAATATTATACAAATCGTGAAAGTGCCAGGAGCATGGTAAAAAATTCGTTTTTAAAGAAATTTAAAATTTGAGCTTACTTTTGAGTAAAGGATCTGCATCTGCATCAAGAACACAAGCTTTGATTGCTATTGGATGAAGCTTCAAGTTACTTGCTGCCCACATAGCTTCCACGTTTGCAGCTGCTGATCCATAACCAATGATGTGTGCCCATGGTTTTATTTCCTCAGTGACAGAAAATTGCATGAGTTTACATAACTGTTTGCCAACTTCCATTGACATGGCAGCTGTTACCGGTGATATAGTGGTTGTACCGACGTTGTTCTGGTTCCACATCATGCCGGTCAAATAACCAAGTGTGGCTGGCATTGTAGTTTCCCATGCCATGCGACCCTATATTGTAAAAATCGTTTAGAAAAATCCATGTTTGTTTCATTAAAAAGAATTAATATTTTAAATTTCATGAGAACGGCAAGGCTAAAATCTCATAAAAAATATGACCAATATAAGAAACAATCTAGGGTTTTAGAATACTTATGATGAGCGTTTTCGCAAATTAAATGTCTGAGATTTGTCCCAAAATTAAAATTTCAATATCAATAAGGAAGAATTATAAACCCTTTGAAAAATATGAAAAGTCAATTTGAATTCAATTTTCCTTGCTTATCAAAACGCCGATTCTATTACGCTTTTTTGATTTTTCTCTATACCCGATTTCAGAGGAAAATTCGGGTAGATTAAAAAGAAATAAAACTTACCTGGTAGCGAGTGCTGAATGTAGGAAGTGATTTCTTTAATTCTTCGTTTAATATGTCCACCTGTTCTGTTAAATCTTTGATTTCACCTCGGCAAGCCTGAGAAGCCTTAACTTCTTCGGTAATGTAACATGGATCAGCTGTATAGTAGTTCTCTCGAAAATCTTCGTAATGGTTCAAACTTTTCATTATGAGTTGGTTTAAAACCACACGATTCTCAGCTCGAGGTCCGAGAAACCAACCAGCCAAAGATTTCCACTGTTCTGGGTACACGTCTGAGTGTTGTCTACAAAAATTGCATTATCTTTCTAAAGGCATATTACATATAATATATCAACGTATTTCCAACGTATATTTCAACTTGCGACCAACGATTAGCTTCAAGTTATTTATTTCAGAAGGACCCACGGGTCTGGCTCTCGTGTACTTAGAGCTCCCATTTGAGCTTACAAAAATAACTGCAATTGAGTCATTCGGCTATAATCCGGATAAAGAAACTAAAATTTTAACCGCTCGGCCAAACAATCATATAATAATTAAATCACAATATTATAATGTAATAAACTATTATATTATAAATTAGGTTTTAAATTTGGACAATAATTTGAATATAAATAATTTTATTAACAAACAGTTTGAATCATTTATGTTTAGGAAAATTAAGTCTCATTAACCATTCACCTGAATCTGAATCACAACTAATTTTAGAAGCCTCTAAAAAATCTGATTTGTGTTCCGATAACATCATATTTAAGCTTTAATTACAAAAGAAAATCTTTTCAGTGTATATCAGCCCTTGATTATTTTTGAAATAGTTTCATAGCGAAACAAGATTATAATCCGATAATTAAATTTTTATGGATGGATTCCTAATTTTAATTAAGGATTTTTTTGCCAACCACTGATGGAATCCTAATGACCATCGAGAATTTTTAAACGAAATGCCCGATAGTGAAATGATTACCTAAAGTGGAATGAGAGAAAATAAGGTATAACATTCTGGGTAGAATCCTACAGAGGAGGTGTGCATGGATTAGAAGGAAAAAAAAGCCACAAGTCTAGTAAGTAATAAAAGTGTTTCTAATGCTGTGTCTGGGCGGGATTTGCACATTTTTTTATTTCTTCGGTATGCGCGTATATGTACCATTAATCTAAATAAAGTTACCCTTGAGAACCCGAGGTTTTAAGGGTTTTAGATGATATGTCAAGTTAGATTGATTAAAATCAACCCTGCAAATATAAGTCCCATGGCTTACAATTGCAGTCTAACAACGTTCTTACAACTATCGCATAGACAACTGCAACCAAGATCAGAATCAGCTAAAGGCAGATAAAATATCAAAACCAGCAAGAAACATACAATATTTTGGTAAAAAAAACATGATCATGATAGAATCAAACCATAAGCTGATATTATTATACTTACGTGCTCATTTGAAAAACTCTTCAATCCTAATGGAAGAGGCTTTGAAAAACATAGGATCCAAATAACTAGTCAAAAAAAATCTAAAAAATTTTTTTGGTTAAGGTGTTTAAATTTATTAATTCTTTTAAATTTGCAATAATTTCAAATATTTTTATTAAAAAGGAGATTCTCTACAATCCATAAATTTATTACCGGGTTTTGAATTCTTTATTGTTTCAAGTGCTAATAAAGTATCAGAATTGGCGTTCAAACACATCCTTTAATAAGATATCAATCATTTGAACAAACCGAAGAACATCCAGAGTGATTGTTTTAAATTTTTTAGAAAAATCTGAAATATCAATAGGCGGAAGAGAGGAGCTAAGAGTTAAAAATTTTTTGAAAATTAAAATTTGGGGTCAATTATAAGATAATCGACAAAAAAAAAAGGAAACTTGCATACTTCAGGTTAAATCGTTGATGCCTTGTCCCTAGCGATATATAATTTACGTATTGAAATAATTTATAAATTTTGTGTGAAATTGATTTTATATTTACTCAAATAAAGGTATTGATTGAAATACCCATATTTTATGTGCTATATTTTATATGGATGATTGTTTTTGAGGGGTGTTTATTAATTAAATTAGACAAGTCTTTTAAAGTCATTTTTTTTGTTATATGAAGACATAAAACAATCAAATTATTAATGTTATATTACATGATTATATTGCGCCTTTTGATAGCAATAAATATTCGGAATGATAGATGAATAGAAGTTGAATATAACACTTTTCATTGGGAAGCTAATTTTAGAGAGGTTTTTGCTCAAGATCAGGTCAACAGAATACAAATTTAGGGGATGCGTTTAATAGAAAGGATCCAAATCAAGTCGTTTTTTCAAGTAACGTAAATACTTGAAAAAACGACTTGGCGGACTTGGCGGAACACAATATTTTCATTTCCAGACACACTTCAACCCATAAAAACAGCTTTAATTCTTACATTTGTTCATCCAATTCCATTGTTTGTTTGTTCAACATTTGAACCTTTTCTCTTTTCACTTTCTTCATGTCGACTGGAGATGTATTGCTTTGGGCATTTCCATTTCGTCGTTTCTCGGCCATGTTGTTGAACTGAGTATAAAATTTAAATAAACTAAAGGCAAAAAAGAGAATAATAATCTCGTTTTAAAAATATAGGTGTTGCATTGGGAAAAGTCTGTATATATTAATTTTTTCGTACAAATTTTTAGGTGTTTGCGAAGACCTGAAGGTTTGAAATAAAATAAAAATTTAAAAAAGATATTAAAATTTGTGAGAATTGAAATGAAGGTGGTGTGTGGGCGCGTGTAATTGGATTCCTCTGATGAATAGTTTTGTACGCTTAAAAAAAGAAGGCATCAGATTTTAAAAGGGATGGAGATATATGACTCAGGTTTCATGGGCACAGTTTGTTTTCTTTCGGCAGTGCCAAAAAGATCATTTACTGGGTTTTGCATTGAAACATTGGTCGTCTCAAGAAATGATTTTTTAAGTTGATATACTCGTGAAATTCTTTGGGTAAGCTCTGCTATAACAAAATAAATAAGCATAAAAAGCAGAAGGTGTACATCCACTTATTATTGAAAACATACCTTTCTGGGAAGTTACTTTAACTGAAAGAATGATTGTCTCTCTGCAGTGTCTTTTATCTGTAGAAATAGTTTTCTCAAGAGAGTAATATAAAAGAATCAGTTTGGCAGCTATAATTAATCTATACTATTAGATAATTTAATTAATTTTTCTCTAAGGAGTCATAAAAACAAGTTATTATTTTATAAATAAAAAATTTATTATATTTCAAATTATTTTCATTATCATAATTTCTTTGTTCTTATTTAAGAGCTTCCTACAACAACCTAAAAAACAAATAAATTTACGAGCAATTTTTCATAAAAACTGCACCTCACATAATAAATACGTTCAAGCAAAAGTTTTAAATTGATTTTTTGCAACATTTATTTTGAGCAAAATGACTTTTAGAGTTTCATTGACGTATGCCCCATTTGTGTGAGGCAATTTCTCGATAGATTCAGAAAGAAAAGAAATAACAACAAAATAACCTTTTTTTGGGGCCTTTCTCCGAATTCTATACGATTTCTTAAAAATTAAAAGTTAAAAATAATATCTGTAAAAGAGTTTATTTCTCAATAACTTCCTTTGGAATACGGTGGTTTTTGCTCATTTCCTCTCTCTATGTCTACATAACCCTTCCCGATAGCTCTCAATTTTTTTCGCTGAGAAATTCCAGATGTTGATGGTTTTCGGCTCATCACATCAATACGCTTCAAATCAAGCTCCGCCAAAGTATTTTCTAAAAATTTGATATTTTTGAAACCAAGCTTTTGGTAAACTGGTTTTAATCCACTGCAACCGTCATTAAATTTAATGATTTCAGAGAAAACTCCTAGTTCAAGTATTTTCCTCGTGACAAAGACTGATTTTGTGTATTTTTTCCAAATCACACTATTCAACGATTTGTTGTTATTTTGAGTCTTCACGTGTATACATTTAGATAAAATATCTTCACTGGATAAAAATTTGTATCAGCTCATTTTTAACAGCTAATGGAGGACTGAGTTTTGCTTTACAAATATTTTTCCTGCAACTTTGTCTGCTTGCCAGAGACACCAGTTTTATCTATGGACCAGAATTGATGTCTGGTGTTTTCATCAATAATGTCAGTGTTATGAAATAATACTGCTCATACACACTTTTTCATGTTTTAAATGTCATTGCAGTTCAGCCTTATTCTCATTCAGTAGTAATTTTGGAGCGTATTAATAGCTTTTTCAGTTAATCTATCCCTTCCATTTATCAGTTTGCCATCTGAAAATTTTTTCCTTTCAGTTTTTGAGCGAGATTGCGATAACGTGTTCCCAACCTTTTTGTACATTTCCAACACATTCAAGTTTCTGATTGTCAAACTTCAACAAATGAGAACGCATTAACCTATCCAACATATTCTGTGCATCGTAACATATTTTTTGATATCGAATGATGAAAACAACTTTTTTACACCGGCTGCTTCCATTGAGCCTGAACTACCAACCTGGTTCACTTGACAATTATGATTAACTTTCCAATCCTCGTAACCAGAAGAACTTTTCTTACTGTCTTACATTTTAAAAACAAAGCAATGCTTTAACATAACATATGCATTTACAAAATTTCCATTCAAACTTGAAATACCCATCATCACTCCGTGTATTAATGTGTAACCTCTTTCCTGTCATGTCAAATGAAATTTGACAATTTTGCACTTCATTGACGTTTTCTGATGTCATTCTAAAGTGTTTAGCAGCACAATTATGTGATTTTTCTGTAATTTGCTGGTAAGTATTATATAGAATATTATTAATGTTGTTATACGCTGTCTTTCATAAATGTGGCAGCATATTCATTAGTGTTGTGAGCAACTCTAAAGACTGATAACCTTTACCAAATTCTCGATATGACAACACTATTTAAAGATTTTGAAGGCCAATTTAACCAGTTAAACCGCAGTGGTGTGGAGAGCAAACCTGCGGGCACAATGTGCCCCACCCCGGGGCAGGTAGGGTTAACTATCAGCATTCATGAATTTATGAAAAGAGCCTTTTCTGAGCATTATCAAGACTCTAAATAAATTTTTTATTTGATACTAGAAACGACTAAAGATAATTATTCTTGATTCACAAAAAACGATTATTATTTTTGTCTCTGATTTATGGAAAAGCCCCGATAGATTGTGTCAGGGAAAAACACTTTAAGACATTTATTTATCCAGGGAAAGCATTTAATCTTTAGTAATTTATTGTTACCTTCATTTCAGTCTATGTTTTAAGCCAAAATTCATGATAAACGTTTATCGCTTTTTATCTTATTGTAAACGTCGGTGCTAATTTTTTATTTTTATAATGAGCTTATATTTCCGGCAATATAATCAATGTTTTTTTAAACGGTTTTACGTTTTTTATAAATAAAATAAACAAATTGTGATTCAAAGATAATCTTTAACAGATAATGGCTGTTTGCGAATATGCTATGTTGATTTAGAACTTTTTTCGTATGTTATTAAATGGTATTATTCGGTTTTGCCTTCTAGGTTTTAGTTCTTTTAAATGGAACAATATATAACAGTTTATAGAGAAAGATTGCTTAATGCGATCGTCGAATGAAAAATTCTTGGTTTATTTTATTTTCTCTTTATTTTGCATGGGATAAAATTTACTTAGTCTTACCCATTATGAACTTATTATAAAAAATAAAAATAAAATTACGTTACATTGACCTATATTACGTAATAACATGATTCATGTAACTTTTTTCGTTCCCAGCCCATTTTAAAAACCCTTATCTCAATAAAAAAATTGTTCTTCATTATCTTACCTTTAAAAATAAAGCCTTTGATTTTAATTAAAATTTTAGTTAACAATTAGCTTGTTGCGTGGAATTTTGGAAAAATGAAAAAAGCTTCTTGAGGTTGGCAGCGCTTCTTTATTTAGTTTAAGGTGGTAGATTGGTGTTAATTAAAGTAAGCCTGGTTCAATGATAAGTAAAATTACATTTGCTCAGATAACACAATGTACTAAAGACGCATGTTCAAAAACTATTCAAAAAAAAAATTTTTTTTTTTGCTTCGCTTATTTAGGCCCAAAAGCCTAAAATATATAAAATGTAATATCTCAAAAAATAAAAGTAATATGTAACTCAAATTTTCAAAAAAGGCTTTGTTCTATGATTGCTAAGTGTTGTAACAATTTGAAATAAAAGAACAGAAGTTGTAGAAATTTTCAATCTGTGGTACCATTAAAATGTGGATATTAACAAAAATAATCACTCATAACAATTGGAAACTGAAAGCATTAATTAAACTGAGATTACCATTTCAGAAAACCGCAAAAGAGTAGAATATGAAAACATAAAAATAAAACATGTGTTTTACTGGATTATCTTTAAAAAATACCCTAATATTTCCCTGCTGAGCATGCGGGTTTTGATTCTGTGTCAACGTTTTAATCAAAATACCTTTTCCATATTGCTCTTAGCTATTTTTGCCTGGATGTACCATTTTTATGGGTGGTTTTTTGCCCACAAAATGGCACAAAACTTGTTGTCATGGGTGTTGCTAAGGTGTTAACTCTCCATTTTAGTCTAAAAATTTGACTATAATTATTGAAATAAAACACCAAA
>JAUZNK010000519.1:0-11804 GCA_035046665.1 Euphysa ruthae
TCTCAAATGTTAGCTCCTTTCCAAGCATAAATTTATTAAGTTTCTCACGGTAATTTTTTTTTGTTTTGGTTCCAACAAAGAATTATGCTGCTACTAAGTTTTGCATAAGAAATTTGTTTAAAAATATCTAACAACAAACTATCTCGCTCAATTTTGAAGCAATTAGATTTAAACGAATCGGGGTGGTAAGATACAAGAACAAAATACTCACCACCTGTACATCCGTCTTGTTTATATGTAATGGGCTAATAGTAACCAAACATACTTTGAATATCGGTAATGCAGAAGCATGGTTAAATAAAAAGGCTATAATTGTAAATCCAGCAAAATTTCAGCTTGTTATAATAGGTGGTAGGAGAAAACTCATTTACTTCATCAGTTTTTTAATTCTTATTCTCTATTTAGATTTTATACGGTAAAACTGTTATTTGGGTATTAACATGATGGATCTGTAGATAGTTTTGGCCGTTGTGGAATTTTTTTGCAATGATCCGAAATATTATCTGTCAATTTCAGTTTATTTGGAACAGGAAAAGTGTTGGCTGGTATGGTTCAAAGCAGTTTTCCAGAAACAATTTTCTTCATTTTTTTCGTTTGTGCATGATGTATAGCTAATGAAAACGTTACAGGGAAAGACACTTTTTGTGCTCGTTTAATTAAGAAGTAACTGAATATCATTATTAAAGCGAGAATCAGCGCAATGAATTTTAGAAGATGTTTTTCTTTAAAAAAAACTATTAATCCTCCAAATTAACTTTAGAAATCGAATCTATAAAGTGTCCTAGATCATTGCACGATAAATACCGGTTTCCTTTAAAAAATGAAAATTTTTTTTATTATGAATCGTAAAATTCTAAATTTTTAATTTATTATTTAGTGAGCTACTACCTACTGATGGCCAAAATAATAGATTTTACTCTGTTTATTAAATTCCTATCAGTTATCAGAAAAATTTTTACACCACTAGGTTGCGTTTTTGATTCTTTTCCCCGAAATTTTAAAACTCTTTACCAGACTTGTTTAAATGAATAAGGGTAATGTAACAAAATATTTTAAAAACTAGGAACTTTTTAAAATGAAGTAAAACAGTGACCTTTCAGGGCCATTCTATCACCTGTCTCATTATCATACTGGAATTTTTTTTATTTCACTTTTAAACTTTTTTTGCTTTGTTTACTGCTTGTCATTACTATTTAATAAAAAAATTTTTCTACTTTTTATGCTTAAATACTTTTTTCTCTTGTAACGTAGTTTAAAAGTCGTCTATTGTATTTACTCATGATGTTTTCTGGAAGTAGAAACAGATTGATTTACGAGCTAAGATCGATGCCTCGATTACTGTAAAAAAAATGTTAAAGATGTTAGTCATCTGTTCAGATTTTGCATTCATACCTATTCTTTAAAGTCACCTGTTCAGATTTTACATTCACACCTGTTCTTTAAAGTCATCTGTTCAGATTTTACATTCACGCCTGTTGTTTAAAATCATCTGTTCAGATTTTACATTCACACCTGGTGTTTAAAGTCGTTCAATGCTTAAAGTAGTCTGAGTGTAAAAACGGACTACGATATTGTGAGCTAAAACAGAAAGCTCTTTTTTGTAAAAGAATCATTATGAAATGTCCAATTAATCCAAGATTAAGTCGAAACATTTGGAAAACATCTGAATCTCTTCTTCCCAGTATTACGAATGCTGTCAGTACATTGGTATATCATGAAATCAATTTATGAATGGAAATATTACACATGTTTCGTGTAGCATTTGCATTCATAAATTCATTCATCGCCGAAGAAATGCAAATAAAATGTCTATAAATCTTTTTCAAAAATTAAATATTTATCTGTCGCATTCTCCTGTGCATACATCACAGAGTCTGCCAAGACCAGCAACTGCCTCATCTCGCAAAAATTTTCAGCTTTACGAATCCAAGTTTCGCTCTGGGGCGTTTGCGTGTGCCCAAAGTCTTTTAATTGAAAGAACGTTTAAGAAACGTTATGTGAGCTTACATGCTGTACTATAATTTATATCATAATTAAATGAATTTATAAATTCACCAAGGGTAAACTATCAATAAGAGCTCTACACTGGAATTATTTTGATGTCTCAAGGTATAAGTATATTACCGTTCATGTTTTAAGTTTGATATCATTGACACAGAACAAATCGACACATTTTGTTTGACACTTGTGGTGAAAATTTTAGAGCTTTATCGCTTTGCAATAAAATTTTAAGAGATAGTGTAAATCTGAAAATCGTACGAATATATAGTGAAAAATGAACCTTATTTTTATTTTGTCATGTGACCGCGCGAAAATCGAAAATTTTTTATATTTTTTGCCCGAAAAGTTACATTACACTGATTCAAACTTGTGTCTAAAATTTTATATAACAATTCATGAACCTCTAAAATATGACTAAAAAATGCCGAATGATCTTCAGTTTTTTTGGCATTACCGCAAAAATTGTTTAACCAGAAATATTTTAGATTTATTGGTAAATTTTTGAGATGTCTGAATTATCCCGTTGCCTGCCACTCACGAAATATACCAGAATTTGGATAACATAATTTCACTGGGGGTTAATTTCCAGTGAAATAACACAATTTCTGTTGAGTTTAAGATAAATTAAGCGTTCCATGTCAAATTTGAATGTGACAATGTTTTTTTTTAGATGTAATGATTGGAAACTAATATCAGAAGCATTGAATAATCTATGTATAAAACAACAAAGAATTTCCAGATGATGGAAAGACTCGGTCAGTTCTTTTTTTTTATTTATTAAAAAAAAAAAGAAAAAAAAAGTTGGAAATAAAAAAGCATCAAATTTTATAGCTTAAATGAATTTTATGGTCTACCGTAAATTTTTTTCTACTATTCGTTACTAATGACAGTATGCTAAAAAAAACTGAGTCATAATATTAGACATCCTTCTGTTAGAGAGGCGGTGTTTCCGTGTTCTGTCTCATGGCCATACCATAATAACCTTGCAAAACTTTGGTAGCTCCGTTTGTCAATCTTACTTTACCACCTAATGCCAAATAATTTATCTCTTTAGATTCATGACATTCCCTCATTATATATTTTTATGTAAAAATATAACGGTACCTTTAACATACAGTAATCGGTTGGTCATTCAGTCAAACTTTGTTTACCTTGTGAGAAACTTTGAAATTGAATGCTATAAAAATTTGAAAATTTAATATACAATAAAATATAAACAACAGTAAATAAATCTTTCTTCTCCCTATAAATATTTATTTTGAACACTTAACAAGGTGTTCCAAAATATTTGACTGTGTTTGATGTGACTTTTCTTCAGACCGAAGACTGTGTTTACAAGTTTTACATTAGGACTTTAGAGTTTTGAGAAACTAGTTATTTGTGTTTCATACGACATGCTAAAGTGAAAGTTTATTTATTGATAAAGCACTGGCAGAAAAAGAAGAAAATATGCTTAATAGCAGGTTTTTAATAAAAAGTCTTACAAAAAAACGGATAATCTCCAGAAAACTGATTCCTTTTAATATGTTTTTTCAAAGAAATATGATATTAAGTTTTAATTACTGGGAATAGAAAAAATTTGTCACTCTTGTGGCGGAGGGAAAATATTATTATTTTTCAATCGGTGTAATTTAATGAAACCTTTGAAAATCACCAAAGTATCATTTTTATGATGCAAAAAAACCCATATATATTTAAGATAAAGCTAAAATAATTTAATAGTTCTGAGACATAATTCATTGATGAGCTGTCGCATGGTTCACATGTGCTTGCACATTGAATCAATTGCAACTCCTTTAGCGTTTACACATTTGAATAATAAATGCAACAGAAAGAATAAATTTTTTTGCATTGATTGTCCAGAATTGTCCAGAATTATAGAAGTAGCTACAACCAGCACCGCACCATTTATTAATAATAATAAAAAATTAATTAATTAAATAATTAATTAAATATTACTCATAAATAAATATCAAGTCACAATTAAGCAAAAGTATTGTAAAAAGTTCAGAGATTCATCCATTTTTGTAACTGAAAGTCACATGCTGAGCACAAAGTTTTGATCCTGTGCCAGATTTACTGAACCAAAATTTCCACCGCGATAATTTAAACACACCAAATTGATCATTTCAAGATTGCCGCCATTATTCAAATTTGGTTTGAAAGAATTTTCGGAGTAAACCTATCCAGTTATTATATGCATCAAAAAACCAAAATACATGGAATTATTAAGTTATTTTAGTATTTATTATATATATATATATATATCGCTTTTTTTTTTGTTTGCATTTCTTTTCTAATAAATAATGCGGTTTGGCGAATAAAGTAAACATTAATACAAAAAGCTTCTAGCAACTATTAAATGTTGTAGTGTGCGAAATTAAATCAAATCCCTGCAAATAAACAGAAATTTGGTGTCCATTTAAACGTACTCTTTAAATTTTCCTATCGGATTTTGCGAAATTTGGGCAAAAAATATGCTTTTAAATTTATATAAAATATATTTAAATATATATTTATATACATATATATATATATATATATATATATATATATATATATAAATTATTGCGATTTATATTCCGCCCTTATTTTTTGAAACATTTTATTCTGTGGGCTAACTCGCAAGGACTTATTCTACAAACTTTAATGCCGCATATCCTTAGTCAGTCTTTAGAAAAAATTCTGGATTGTGCTAAATCAACTATGTTTGTTACGTATTATAAAACTGGTTTTGGTTGATACTATAGTTATTCAGTTGTGAATCTATACAAAATTTATGGGTTTCCAGGGCGGTTAATAAAGCATCGTTTGAGATAAATTTAAAAACTTAGTTCTTATACCTTTCATTTGTAGCACAAGGCTTTCTAAAGGTATAATAACATTTTTTTTTCATATGCTGCTTTTACAATTATCACATTTTCTTCAGATTTTTGTTGTCATGGTTGTAAATCAATCTTTTTTTTCTTTTGTTTTTGGCACCAATTTTAAGTAACATTTTTTAATATAATTTATACAGCAACAATACCCCTGTAATTTATCGTATGTTGAACAGCTCTCATTTAGCTAGAAAATTCTCTTAGTCAAGAAATCTTACGCTATTACCAAGTTCTAAGAAAATATTGAAATATGATAAGGCCTCAGATAGACTAACTATACCTAGTCTAATCGATTCCATGAAACATGCGTATTCATTAAACTTGTTTTGCATTTACTATAACAGATATGAATAACTTTTTTCATGTACAAATCTATTCAAAAAACTCAACAGCTGTTAGATATTTAGCACTTTAATTTACATATATCATGCGTTAGGAAAATTTCAGCCGTTAAAATTTTGTATAACTAATAACTAAATATCAATCTTTATAATAGAATTTATGGCATATAACATATGATAATTTTCCTCGTCAATGACATCAAAACTATAAGTATAATTTTTAATCTATTTCTTACACTCCATAAGAATGATGCCAAATTTTTATGCAAGGTTTTTAAGTAGAAAATCCCGGCATTCATTTTTGATAATCCCAATTTTCTCTTTTGTTGTTCTCAACTTAAGAAACAAAATGCTATCATTTTTAAGCAAAATATTCCGCCAAAGCTTTAAAATAATTGCCACAGAGGTACCTAACTTTTTCTTCTCATGACAAGTGGTCTGGTCTGGTCTGGTTTCTTCCATGGTCTGATCTTATCAATCAATGATGTGTTAAGATATTGGTGACGCAAGCACTTCAATTTTTGTAAGAACTAGCACAGTTTAAATATCGATGTATAATAAATGGCTTTAGCATGTTATCAAACTTGTAAAATGGTGCTCACTACATTTGTGTGGATCAACTTAAAAATGAAAAAACAAGTATTAAAACAAAAAGCTCTGAGTTTCATAAATAAAACAATCCTCATAACTAATGTAAAATTGCTTCTCATAAAATTTCGATATTTTAAATTATTTAAAAATGATATTTTTAAATACTTATGTCAGTGGCCATAGCAACCACTTATTTCATTTTGCATATTAAGAATCTGCTGTAAATAGATTCTGACAAATTTAAGCAATAATATTTACTACAGCACAAATTTATTAGACAAAAGGTTTTCCTAGTACTTCGGTATTTGTTTTTAGATATGCATTAATCTTCAATTCTTTTGTTTTCAGCCACTGCTCCTAAAATTCTTTGTGTATTCCTATTATTTTCGATATTGTTACTGATATATGACTATGCAAAGTTCCCTTTCCGTCAAGTTCACTTTCAGCAGCCAAGGAAATTATTTTAAAAGACCAGATTATGATAATAGGCAGTAAGTTTCTAAATCATTTTCTTCATTGATGGTATTACCCAATACATGTTTTGTCTATTTGAGAAAACTTTTGTATATACTTGACATAAAACCAATTAAAAGTTGGATTAGGAATGGTACATTTTTATCAAATTTCTTATAACCATCAAATTAACCACCGTGGTGATGGTGGTTATACACTGGTAAAATTAAACCTCAAAAGTAATTTCTTGAATGGAATGCTAAATCGTGTTTGAGGTAGGCAGCAGGAAGAATTTAACCAAGCAAAAGCCCATGGGTTTATGGGCGTTTATAAAATTATGCTTTAAGCTTAAATTTTTATTATTCTAGCTGATTCAACCTCATTTTTCAATGATACTATATATGGTGTTAACAAATTCCTCCTCGTTTGTTTGCTTCCTTTTGGATTTTTCTCATCCTATATTTGGCATACACACATATGATGTCATGCATAAAGTACTTTCATAAGCTTTTATTAATAGAATTTTTCCATATTTTTTTAAAAATTATATATTCTTTTCAAAATTACACAAAAACAAATTTTTTTAAACTTTATTAAAATCCAGTAAATAAGTGCTCATTCATTTTAAATGCAAATGAAGAGAAGAAAAATTATTTGAAGTTTAAAAGTCATTAGAAACTACTTATTCATAATAAAGAGAGAGTGTTTAGAGACTTGTGAGAGGAGCTTTTTCGTATCATTCCTTTGTGTATACAGAAAAAAGTAAAACGACTGTGGTAATCCCATCAAGACTATGATGGAAAAGAAATCACTATTTTTTATGTAATATTAACCACAAACAATTTAAATCGAAAATTTTAAAGGTACGAGTCTTTATACTGGCGTTTGATGTTAAAATGGTTTTAGCTTTACCGGCAGAATTTTCCAAAAAAAAACTAATTTTAAGCAAAATTAAATTTGCCCTCTAAATAATTGTCCTAATGTAAGAAATTCCAAATAATCTTTTAGGCTATATTCAAGTTTTTGCTTAATTGCAAACACTATAATTTAGGTTTAATTTTGATTGGTTAAAAACAACCCCTTAGCAACATCCATACACGTTGTATTATTTAAAACAAGATTTACCTAAAAGTTATTTCTTAACCTAGTAAAAATTTATACATTTCCAAAAGAAATGTGGGTTATCAGTTAGATCGTTTTTACTCTAACTCGAGTAATTTCAGTTTGAGTTTCCTGAAAAAAAATTTGTGCATCTGTACTTTACGAGACTTATAAACAACGTTTTTTGAAAAAAAAAAAAAAACAAAACTAACATTTAATATATAAAACGAATATGCAAGATATTATGCACATTTTGTAATAAAAATATGAAAATAAAATAACTTTTCGTTGTTATTTTCGTTATAGCTTTTTTTTTTCAGTTTTTTTTTCAGTACCATAGAGGTTTTATAGACAGGAAAAGATTACAGTAAGTAACTCACTGCATTATGATCAACTTCGATAGTTGAATTTTGAGCTAAAGACATAGTTATCTTTTAATTTACTGTATTTTATTATTTTTGTTCCAGATATGAAAACAAAGCCGATAAAGACCGAGGGAAAGCAATGTTCTCGAAGAATTCTATTTCACTTTTAAAAACTCATAAATCGGGCTTATCGACTAACAATTCTAAACAGATATGCTGCAAATCATAACAAAACAATGCACATTCCTCGTAATGGAAATAACTTCCATTGGCCTGAAGATTACAAACTAGAATATGGAAAAAACTCAAAACCGAATATTCTGGTTAACCATGCACAAATTACCAAAAAAAGCTATAAATGTTGTATTCCCACATCAATTTTGCGCTATATATCAATAAAAATTTGGGTGGTTGTACTTCTTCCGTTGTAGCCGAAACTTTCTTGCAACCAAAAGTAATTCCAATTGCTCCTTTCGCTAATTCTCACCAACCTGGAGGTTGGAAGCATTTTGTAAGTATTTGCCGTTATTATGCCGACTTTCCACCAATAATTTTTTGATTACTAAACAACCTTTACGATATAACCAAATTTACTTTTGAAAATGAATCTGTTACCCAATCAGTTTCCTCGACACCATGTGTAATTTGCCATGATAACAATTCTGTTTCTGTCAATGCCTATTGTATTTTAAATTCCAGTAACTTAACACTTGTTATGGAAAGGACAGTCAGTTCCTTATTTAAACGTGCCAAAGATATAATCGCTGGTCCGAAAGATCTCAAAAACAAACAAAAAACGTTATAACGCCATATTACAACGGGAAAAAGAAAACCTGAAAGGTTGGAAAACTAAATAATCATATAAAATGATACTGCAAATAAGCTGTCCTTGTCTTTGTTTTTTTTTCTTTTTTTTACTTTTTTTGCAACGCCAACTTCTCTAATTCAGCTAAAAAATGCCTTAAGTTGCGTAATAATTGTCAAAAACAAAGTCAACTATTTTGATGTAGTACTGAACGAATTAAAGCAAACTTTTAATATGCTAAACTTTGGTTTGGAAGAATAAAGATACGATTTAATAAATTAAAAGTATCATGTTCTAAAAAAATTTAAATGTAGGCGAAAGCATAGGAATTATATCTTGTTGAAAACTTTGAGCAAGCTGTTTTAGAATTAAGATTTGGGGAATCTAGAAACCTTTTGTCTCTAAAAATTTTCGAAATTAATTTATGACAAGGGCTTATTTAAAAACATTTCTAATATATCATATTGAGTAATCGATTTCAAAAACTACAAAAATCAAAGTAGCTATGTATTCTAGCTAAATTAAAGCGAAAGAAAATTATTTTTTGCTAATATAGAAATCTCTACGAATAAAAAATCATTTTGGAAAGCACATAAACCATTACTTTCAAGTAGACCTATAAACTTCATGGAAAAAATAACGTACTTGAAAATGGATCTGTGGTCTCTGATGACTTAAGTCTGGCTTAAATTTTTATTAACTTCTTTACGTATATAAAAAAGTATCTTGATATCTCGTTCTGGAAAGGCCCTTGCCTGTTATTAGTCCTGTTCAGTGTGAAATTCATAAATTTAAAACTCAACCTAATATAAATGCTACAAAATTGTACTAAAATGAAAATGAATTTGATTTCTCTTAAAAAAAACCAGAACTCGTCCTTACTAATATATTAGAAATTAAAGAAGGCAGTTGTAGTGTACTAGTGTTTCTTTAAAATCAGTTGCAGATGTTTGCACTCCCTATCTATCTAACTGATTGTTTCGATAGTTCATCAAACAACTGTTCTTTCCCAAATGATATTAAATGTGCAGACATAACTAGTGTACATAAAAAATGCGTTTCTCCAGACAGAGACAATTACAGACAAATAAGCAAACATTTTCAAAAGCTTTTGAGAGAGTTATTTCTGATTAAATATACCATTTCTTCCAAAATTTAAAAATGGCATAACTTTTTTGATAGAAAAGCAGTTGTTGGTGCAGTTTTATTTGGCCTATCAAAAGCGTTCAACATTTTGCATTCAACATTTTGATGGCAAAATTAGCCGTATATGATTTAACATATAAAATTTTATCATTTACTCTAAATTACCTAACCCACCGTAACCAGAGAATGAAATTAAGCTCCTTGTCAGAACTTGAACGAGGTAGTTTTAGTAGTATCACAATGTTCTATACTTGGCCTTCTACTTTTTAGTATATTGATAAATGACATATTTATTTTTATTAAAGACAAAGAAATTTACAATTATGCATATATTAATAGTTGCTGATGCAGTGCAGAGCAGATTAGTATAAGATATTATAAAGCTAAACAATTGGTTTCGAGTAAATTCATCAGTAGCTTTATCCCTCTAAGTTCCAAGTTATGTTTCTAGGTGTTACAGAACAAACCATAATACAAATAAATGGGAAAAATCATAAAAATATAACCCAAATAGAATTATTAGGTTGTAATCATTGATCGAAAGTTAAACTTCTCTAAACACATTGAAATTTAATGTAAAACTGCAAATAATAAAGTAAGTCAGGTGTTCCGTATGCGTAGAAGTATGCGCCTTATGCAAGCCAGGTCCACAATAAATCATATATTCTTATTTATTTTGAATACTATCCTTTTACCTGGATGTTTTGTTACAAAAAAGATAAAAATAGTCTAAAGAGTTCATAAACCAGCACTTAGAGCTATCCAAGAAAACTTCTCTCAGAATTTTGAGATGTTATTTCAAGCTGAAAATACTGTTAACACTCACACTAAACATCTGCAGATTCTAGTAGACGGGGCGATGCAGGGGGTATCATAACCTTTATGATGTAGCAGTTTTTTTATACATTTCAAGTACGCTGATTTCAGAAATTTGTGTTATAAAAGCCAACTCCGGGTATAAATTCCACAATGTTCACTTTATAGCTTTCTGGTATACTAAAACAAAAAATTTGAAATTTTACCTTTCTTGGAGTTTAAGAACATTATCTGAGTATTTTTTATAAATTTGTACACAAATATTTTATTAAATATTTTAAATTAAGATGATTTATATTATATTTACCCATTTCATTTATTTGGTTGACAGCAAGTTGGCCAATAATTTTATTTTTTATTAGATTTTGAAAAATTTATTGCATAAATGCTGGGACAAGTAATAGTCAAATATACTGCTAAAAAAGAGAAAAGCTGGTTCGAAAATTTTCCTGATTAAAATTTTCTGCAGCTCTCTTTAAAAGGTAACACATCATTAACTAAAATTGATAAAAGAAACAATTTCATATCTCTGTGCCAGTTCCCGAATCAGAACACAACATACGCATCTGCAACTTTACCATCAAATCTACTATCCGAATTATTGCTTCTGTCATCACTCGAAGATAAATATTCAACTGTGTCTTCTATTAAGTGTTTTTGCAAACCTGCTGTGAAAGGTTTGTAAGTTTACTGTTCTCATCCATACCATGCATCGAAGCTTAATTTAAAGACATGATTAAACGATTAACACACCTGTAAAAATTCTAGACGTAATAGGCTAGTCTTGTATGCAGAAAGAGATTTGAGGCACAAGAATTTAGGACCAAATAACCGATAGTTCTACCTCCATTCTCAAACATTGGGTTAAATATTTCTGTTCTAACTAGATCTACCGAAGTCAAGCGCGGAAAACAATAAATTGAGCAGACAAATTTTTCTACCACTTTACTAAACTCTTCTTCGACTTCATTGGATAACCCAAGATTTGCGAATAAATCGATAAATTTCTCATTATTTCTCAACTTCCAAATGCACCCTATTTACCTTTTGGGAAAAAATTTGAAAGTAGTCATTTCCTGAAAATGCATGCATGTCTAAGAGAGCACGAAGTTCAGTAACAGACAATCCATTGGAGTTAAACTTTATGTGCTTTCCCAGTCAAATTCTCAATTAGAAAGGGGACATTTTTACAAGGATGCATCAGAAATAAAACATGTAGTACATTGTCACCAGTTAGTAAACGTATTATCATGCTTTGCTCAGGAGGAATCTGTGCAGCATAAACAAGTGCAACTAACTTTGTGTC
>JAUZNK010000530.1:0-11804 GCA_035046665.1 Euphysa ruthae
GCGGAATAGAGCAAATATGTTCATAAAATAAGTCCATGTGTTTAAACCTTACTTAAAAACATAAACTGAAATAATAATAATAATAATAATAATAATAACAAAAAAATATTTTATAAGTTTAAGTCGATATTTATTGTAAGATAATAGTTTTATTTTTTTTTTCTGCGTTAAGTTGTTTTTATTTTTAAAAATCTCACATTTGCTATCATGCTTTCTGAGAAACGAATGTTTAAAAATCACTATAATATCGAGTAAATTTTTTTTATCAAAATGTTTGTTATTTTTTAAAATTTTTCCATATGATTATCAAATCTAGTCAGGGAAAACAAATGCAACTTGCTAAAGTAAAAAAAATTTAATTGCATAATAATATGGCTGCTTATGTATTCACGCAAATGCTTTCAATGGCTGCACTCTCTAACTTAATACATAATCCAAAAGCTGGCTGCAAATTTAAAGCAAGATCATGCTGGAAGTAATATACTAGAAAGATAAATCTCTTGATTTAAATTCCTGCTTATGGTGTGTATATATTATACGGCTACTATAATTATAGAATAATTTAACTCAAAACACCCTATAAAATTTTTGATATATCCAAATGATGATAATGATACCAGATAATGATTTTAAAAATAAAAATATTCTTTTGTTTTAATGTCACTATAATCTTGGTTTTTCTATAATTAAATGGTGATATAACAGTACACATACATAGCCGGATAATTTTCGTTGCAGTATCTCAACAAGTTATAAGTTTCTTACTTGTTTAAATAAGTAGTGATGTTTAATATTTAAATATCATATTTTAATAAAATCTTTTTAAGATTCAAGCAAATTTTTCTAAAAGAGTAACTCAATGCACATTTTTTAAGAGTGAAATTATCTTGTTGTGTTTTTGACAATCGATGATTTTCTAGTAAAATCAGAAAACATAAGAGTGAAAAAAAAAAAAAACACATGGCATCTAAAATGAAAGATGAACTAAATGAGGTGTTGATTTTCAATACAGTAAGTCAGAAAGTGTTATGTTTTATGTCTAGATGTTGAACCAGAATTTGTATTTGCTCCTAAAGACAACTATTTTTATGACATTGATGGAGCTCGAGAAGTATGGGCTTCATGTAAACCACCAGAAACAACTCCAGAGACATTTGCTGAATTTGTCAATGGCACAACTAAAATTGAAGCTTGGAGAGTGAATAGAGTAACAATTCGCCAACCAAATCCTGCAGATAATACACTTATACAGATCATTATTAATCCAGCCACAATATATGATTCTAGGCAATATGGTTGTCGGTGGAAGAATATTATTAAGTGGTTTAATTTTACTCTTTATGGTAATTGTTTATATTTTTCACAGAATATCGTTTTAGGTAGTTTATTTTTTAATATAAAAGGTTTGGTTTAATAGAGTAATGAGAAATCCTTAAACTGATCAAATTGTGTAGTAATTGTCAAGGTTTACAAATAACTCATTGACTTGATTGAATTAATCTACAAAACTATTCATTGAAATATCCATTTCTTACTTTATGCATTGCTGCAGTGTGACTGATTAAAGATCATGTTATGATGATATTAATATAATGAAATATTTAATAACTGTTAAATAAACATGTTTCATATCAGTGGGATTCTTATTGTAATTGACATTGCAAGGCCTTTTAAAGTTTTTATCTATGCATGTTTCTCAATGACAACATCTCTATTTTATAAGGTAAGATTAGGTGCTAATTACGTCGTCAATTAATTATGAATTTTGAATTGAATTTAAATATTTGGAATTTAAAAATTTAAAAAAAATGTTGTATTTACAATTATTATTGTTCAATGGGTATTAAGGAATTTTAACATAAACATTAATAATAGCAAAATTTATAGCATATATTTTATAGTAAAACTAATCACTTGTTTTAATTTCATTTGTGGACTAATTTTGCATGGTTTTAGTGAGAAACGATATTTAGCTTTTCTTGTAGACAAAGTGGAAATTTTTTAGAAATATTGTATTAAAGTGGTCTAATTTCTATACGCAATAAAAACAGACAAGATTAAAAAGAGCAACTGAATTAAATTTGAAAATAGTAAATTTTAAAATTTATTTCTATCATAAACTAAAACCAAACAATGATCGTTATATTTTGAAACATACCTTATCAGTAGATTTAATGAGAAAATATAGCACTAAATTAAGCTACAGTTTCTCTATAATCAGGTAGGTAGAATTGTAAAAATTCAAAACAAAAAGTTGACTTAAAAAAAAAACACACAATTAAATTGCAATTTTTGACAAAAAGCTTTATGGATGAAAACTAACTGAATTTATAAATTTATTACCTGGGTTCCCAATAAAAAGGACAAAGTTTGTAATGCATTAACAGAAAGGATGTGATAACCACAGAGCACCTTTTAATTGCGTAAATATATTCAAAAAAACTTATCTTTCACAATCATCATAACAAAAAGCAGGTTTTACAATTCATTTTCTTTTTTAAAAACCAAGAAAGAATATTGGAAAAAAAAAAATCACAACATTAAGTATTACGTTTCAATGTTTATATTGAGGTTGTTTGTTATTTAGTAATCTTGAAGTGCTGTTAAACTAACAAATTATTGTCTTTTACACAAGTCTAAACTCAGGTACGAGTTTGAAACCCATGTTGATGACTTGATGAGGTCAATCTTGAGTAAAATTGGCAGATTATTGCACAAATTGCTCCACATCTAACTCTATTAATTTTTAAATATTTCCACAAGATAAAAAAAAAAAGATGTCAGTTAAAATAGAACCAACTAATATCAATGTGTGTCCTGTTTAAGTAAGTAATGTAAGTAAGTAATGATTTATTTACCAGTGACAATCACAAAATTAACTATAAATAAATATGACATAATATATATGTACATCATATTACAAAAAAAATAAAAAAATATCAAATTTAGATATGAGATTGATTGATCGATTGGCTAAATAAAGGAGCAACACCTATAAAAAATCTCTTGGTAATGATTTGTAATGTAATGAAAAGTTTTTTTGCATGTTCTAATCGCATTTTAGGCAACATCATCAGAAAACTATTAATTGTTGTTATTAATTGTTGAAGTAATACCTGAAAATAATTATTAAAGCTTTCACAAGTTTTTTCCAACAAGCACTTCTTCACAATGGTATGCACACTCTTTTTGATATCGTTTTCGATTTTATCAATGAGCAGTTGCCAATAATTTGCGATGCTTAGTTTTCGATTGATATAAACCTTACAATCTGTGTTTTTGTGAAATTCAGATTGTTTAAACTGCTGATTTTATTATCGTGCGATCATTGTATTTTATATTTTTGTTGTAACAAGTTTCTTGTATAAAATTTTCAACCTGGCAATGAATTTTTTTAAATCCACAACAAATGTTTTTATAATTTATGTTTAGAATTAAAAAAAAAAAAAAAAATCTATATTTGCACTTGAGGTGCATTTTTTTATTGTTGACATATTGCTTATTTTTGTAGGTATCCCTCCAACACCACAAAATTTGATTTTAAAAAAATATTATGAAGATGGATTTAAGTTTGGTTGGGACTGGGTCAGAAATGATCTCATTTATTACAACATAGAACTTACAGAAGTCTCAAATGGTGCTACAGTCAAAATTAAAATGAATGAAAAACCAAAAAATTATCGTGATGATGCATATTTACAGTTTGTGGTGCGTAATCTTATTGTTGGTCAACAGTATGCTGTGAAAATACAAGCAGTGGATAAAAAGTATCAGATGTCAAGATTCAGTGAGGCATTGAGTGTCACAATAAAATCTGAGTACGCACCTTATTTTGAAGGCTATTTTGAACCTGTGAATGATGTTATTGAGGTTAGTACCAAGTAGGAAATGTTAAATTATTAATGAAGTTGAATTGATTTTTATCTATTCCTTTAATTATTCATAAATATTTCAAGTTCTGAGTTCTGTCAGTTTTATCTTTTTTTATTTTTCTTTTTGAACACCATAAATGATAATTTTTTCCTTTGCTTCTAAATATTCTCATACGTTTTAAAAATATTCCCTTTCTCCCCACAAAAAAACAGCAAAAAAAATATTTTAATTATAAAATAACATTTATATTTATATTATATTTATATTTATATATAATATTTACTTTTACACAAATACATAATTTGTTATAGTTGTAGTTGTAGTTTATTAGTTTTTTTCATTAGATATATTTTCGAAATAAGTAGGAATACATACTTTCTGACTCATTCATTTCAGATAAATCTATTATTTTTACTTTTTATTTTCAAAAAAATAGTTATTTTGGTGAAGTTCTGACTAGTTAGCACCAAATAAATGGTCTCCAAACAGTGTGTTAGCCAGGATTGAACTTTTTACAATGTTTTTGATCTGGATTTAGCAATGCTTGTGTTCTTTCAAGAAATGGAAATTAGATAAAATTCTATCAAGGGAAAAAACGGCTTGTTGATAGCTTATATAGAATTTTAAATACAGCATTTGGAAAATGACTGCAAGAAAAGTGTACAATAATATCAACGAAATATTAGATATTTTTTTGAATGACAATGAGGTGTATTATGATCTTGGAAATGGATTAGAGAGTGAGAATAAGCTTGAAAGTGGTTGGGATTATATAGTGAAAGATATATCAGGTAAAACCCTTTACTTTTCACTCAAAATTACATGTTTGAATACTCCCACCATACAACAAATGTTTTGAAAGTTTTTTTAAATTTTTATATTTAGCTAGTGAACCTGTTGTAGCTGCTGCTCCTCAGCAGCCAGCAATTGATCCAGCACAGCTACCAACAGAACCGTCACAACCATTAGTATAACCAGAATCAGAATCCAGTCATCATTTATCTAGTGAGCTTGTATTGTTTGGATAACAGTGGTGATAACGTTCCTAAACCTGAATTAGGATGAAGAAGGGTTCGAGTATGTGTTGGTGCTAGACGAGGTCCAAAAAAGATGCTGAGTTTCTGGAATTTTTGAATAAAATTATCATGGCTTTGATAATTACCTTGCCTGCTGCAAACCAAATACCTAATGATACCATTTCACGTCTAACCAGTGGGAATATCCCATCTATCAGAGTTGCCAAACCTGGTGCAAAAGATAAGAGGTCAAGCAAAAAATATGGTGTATGCTATGCCAGAGGGTTGGTTACGTTCAGACAAAGTTGCGCTTTGAAAACTGTTTACTTCTGTCTCAATTGTCTATCGGAGCCTGATCTACACTCTAACTAGTGTTTTGAAGCCTACCATACCAAGCTTGCCTATCAAAGTGTATAGTATATTCACTAAAAAATTGTTATATATATATATTAATAGTTTAAAATATTTGGTAAGCATACAAATATTGACTTTTTGTGTGCGTTAGAACACCCCCCTTTTGGCGGCCACACATTTTTGGTCATGTGATGCTTTAGAGTGGTTGGGTCAAAAATAGCATTTTTCGCCATGGGACTATAGAAGAAATAAACCCAGGACTGAAAGTGTTAAAATGAGTTAATATGAAAATATTATAATTTTGATAGCATCTATTCTTAAGAATAAAGCATCTTTTCATTTCAAATTTGGTGAGGATACCTTTGTACTCTCACCAAATTTTAATCATATTAAGTATACTTAAAGTGAATTACTAGTATAATTCATTTATACTTTTTTATAACACAGTACAATAAGAGTATACTTACTTTCATGAAAAAGTAAAAATAAAGTATAAGTTTTCTTTTTGTACTTTTTGTTATACTTTTTATATGTAGTATAGAAAAATGGAATTAAACAGTTGTATTTTAAAACTTAAAAAATCTATATAAATTTATTCTTTGGCTCTAGTCCTAAAAAATATAAAGAAAGGTTTATAACAATTTATAATTATTAATTTTATTGTTTTAAAAACAGTTACTAGTTGTTTTTATATTTATTATTTTTTAAATTATAATAAATTTTATACTAAATGGTAGATTTATATAGTGTGTATATTTCAGTCTTTTTTAAACAGTAAAACTAAGAAGGTAATGATAATGTAAGCAATATATTAAATGAAGATTGTGCAGTAGGTATGTCACTTTCTGAAAGTTTTGATTTTGAAGTGGAAGAAAATATCAAGAGTTCAGACATTTTTAGTGGGAGTGATGATTAAGAGGATGAAATCGAAGACATCGCCCAACAATACCATTCAGATATTTTGATAGATGAAAGGAATGCAACTGGTAATATTCCTATATTTGATGGTTCTTGACTAACTAAATCTTCAAGTATAATGCTTATTATGACCATTATGAGGTAAAAATGTTTTTTACCCCATATTGTTTGTGTTCATTTTGTTCTTTAATGAGATTGTTTAAGTAATGTAAAGGCTTGAAACTTTGTAATCATAACACCAGTGAATTGCTTTAAATACATCTGAAAACATTAATATAGTGACAATCGATTTAGTCAAAGTAGCTTGATTAAACAAGCCTAGAGCTTCTACTTCTTTTTCTTCACTAAAACATGTTGGTAAGGCTTGCAAAAATAGTTTATAACTGTTATAAAAAGTAAGACACAATCTTTCATGTGCAGTGTAGCAGTGGTACTTGTGCAAACTGGAAAATTAGATTCAAGATTCTCCATGAATATTAGCACATTGTTGTGGCAAATTTATTTGAATAATTTCCACAGGTTTAAGATTCCATTTGCTTCAACAATATTAGGGAATTTCTTTAAAAAATGCTTAAAACACAAAGCAGTCTTATGGCTGCTGTAACCAATCCAAGTACATCATGGAATATCATATCTTGAATATATGCTTTTAAGCCCCCATTTTCACCTGGATTGATGTTTGTTGTATCAATACATGTATAACAGACGTTTTTAATCAAAATACAATAGAAGATATCTTGAATTATGAGGGAAATGTTTGGAGTTGCAAAGCTGGTGCCAAAAAGTTTATTTACAGGAATAACTCCTATAAAGTGTCCCTTAATCAATCCATTATGTTAAAATGTAGCATACATTGCAAATTGCTCAATTGAAATTATATCTAATGTTTGTTCAGAATTAAAGAGGAAATTCTGGAGAAGGCTTTTTTACCCTTTCATAAATAATGTTTCATATTCTGCAATATAATCAGGGGACATGTAGGTAATATTAGTACTACCACTAAAAAGATTTGAGCAATTTTTTTTACGTCCGCATGTACGTATAAACTCTACTAAATCTGTATTGTTTTCAGTCTAAAAAACAATTATAAAACATGAATTTTATATATTTAATGTGTTATTAGTAAGGCTACTTTTACACTTTATTATCCAAACATCTAAGTTTCTTTTTGATATTTCATTGAATGTTGTAATTATTTTGCTGAAAGATTGTGCGCAAGACGCACATGAAAATATTAATACCAAAAAAGTTGTTTATAAGACCAGTTATTTATAAGACTGGTTACTACACTGAAAAAATCTCCTCTTTCTTAGATTATCATCTCCAACCATTGGCTAAAAAAGTTAATTCTTATATTCAGGACACTAATGATTTCTTAAAGAAGTTGAGCACTCTTTCTTCTCTAACAGAAAGTTTTCTTTTATGTACTTTTGATGTTGTAGGTCTCAATCCTATTATCCCTTCATCCTAATTTTAAATTTACTTCTGACTACTCAGCTAAAAAAATTAATTTTTTGGATGTTGAAGTTACTTCGGATGGCCAAAGGCTCATCATAGACTCATTTGTTAAGCCGACAGATACCCACCAGTATCTTCAAGCTTTTCATGCCGTGTTTGATGTTCCAAAAAAATCAATTCCTCCTAGTCAAACTCTGCGATTAAATTGTATTTGCTCTGAGCCAATACTTTTTGATCGTAGATGCAACAAAGAAGCATGGTCGTTTGATAGGGAGTATAATAAAAATGGTTATGGATCAGATCCTTAGAATCAGAAAATTTAGTAGGGAGGATTCACTGCCACCGAAGACTACTTCAGTGCGAGAAAAGGTTAGCTCTGAATTTTCATACCATCCTGTATTTTCTAAAGTAAAAGAGCAACAATATTCACCTCCTGTTCATACTAGATCAAGAACATCGAAACATTTTCAAAGAGGTCCCATTGTCGGTTTTGAAAGGGGTAAAAGCTTTATAGTAGATCTGCTATTTAGAGCCAAAATTAGGCAATTTTATCAAAGAATTTTAATGGGTGTGGTGGAAAATGTTGTGGGTATTATCGATCTGTAGTGAGCAGTAGTTCCTTTAAAGATTCAAGGTGGAATTCTTAACTGCAATCCTTCTAACGTAGTATATTTAGTGCAATACAAAACCTGCAAAAGACGATATGTGGGTAATACATGTTCTAAATTCCAACTTAGATTTAACAACTATCTAGGCTGTTACAGGAAATATAGTCTTAAGAAAACTGTTCCACAAATATCTTCTAATATCATTTCAGTCAAAGACACCATAATAGCATGGAGGACTAGGAATTTACTCTTATAGAGTTAGCAGCAGATTTCTCTATTTTGCGTAGACGAGAGTCACTCTGGCAGTATAAGCTTAATGCTTTTGTTGTTACTGATGTTTAAATAGTTGTAGCTAATTTTAGTAGCCAATCATTTTAAACTTTGTACAAGTTTATATACAGTGAATTTTTCAACTAATAGAATATTTCATATTTTTCCCAAATTTTATATAGTGAGCCAGAATTCTGGCCAACATTGTACATTACGCTTGAAGAAGATTTGAAATATGTTGATTAAAATAAAAAATTGTTTTATATATAATATGTAGCTAACCCTCTGCCAAATGTTTTATTTTTTTTTTTTTTTTGCTTCTTCTTTCTGCCTTAATTTCCTTTTTACTGTCTATCTAAAGCATAATTTTTATCCTATTTTCTCATGTGTTTATTTGTTCATGTCAATGTATATTTGTATTTTAGGGAAGGAGCTTTACAATTATGTGTCTAGTAAGAGCTTCACCTGCACCTCGTCTTTATTCTTGGTTCAGTGACAATGCCAAAATTGCTGCCAATAATACAAACTACGTCGTTGATGGGAATAAAATTACCATATTAAACATAAATCATATTAGTCATGCAAACGTAAAATACTATTGTAAAGCTGAAAATACTGTAGGGTCTGATGAAAGCAACAAATTTGAAATAAGAGCTTTATGTAAGTAGATAGCTATTTTTATACCATTTTTAGAGAAATATTTTAAAAACATCTCCCTCTTAGTCAATATTAACAAGAAGATTAAATTATTTTTCCATTCTCTTTAGTTTACCTCATAAAACTATCAGATGTAAACTTGAAGTATATTTAGTAAAAAAAACAATAGACAAAACCTCGTTTGCCTCTTGTCAAAAAAATTTTGGGAAGGTGATGCATAATAAAATCTTTGAATACCTGCTCAACACTTGCTGGAAATTCCTCTAAACCAGACAATTATTTTAATACATTATCTTTTTCAAAGCCTTAAATTGTATAGCTTAGAGTCCATTTTTATAATAAAATGTATGCTTTTAAACTTTATCTTGTTCTACCTTATATCTTACCTACCTTATCTACCTTACCTTAATATCCATTATCTAATAAGCATTGAGAATTAGCCTTTAATTTATTTCTATGCATGTGCCTTGATCACCTGAAATAGTGAAAAAATTTTTTAAATGTTTTAAATTTTTATATTTTTTGCCAGTATTTTTTTAGAAATGATTCTATGGTTTTTTACAACTCATTTTTAGAATCAGAGATAAGATTTTTTAGAATTTCTCAAAGCTAATCTTTCCAAATTTTGCATTAAAATAATGATGCCTTATCTATGCCTATTATTAAATGAATTGATACCCAATCTGCAGATCTTAAAAGTTTTGTATGTAATTTAGATAGTTAAAAGCTATTTTTAAAGATTTCATCTATTAAAATTGCTTAATCATCTCATTTTTTTGTGATGTAGGGATTGGGAAAACATTTGAACAAGATCCACAAAATAAAGTGTTTTACAAAAAGACAAACTTTATCAGAGTACCCTTCAAACCACCAAAAGGCTACCCGAGTGCAAAATTAACCGTCAGAAAACTTACTGTTGATGGAGAGGAAGAAACTTTAAAATCAGCACATCGGTTGACTTATTTTAAGAATGCAATTGGTCATACTCTTAATACGCTTGATTTTAGAAACCCAGGTGCAGCTTCTGCTGGTCAATATGTTTTACGCGCAAGCAATGACGGAGGATCTGCAAGTGCTAAATTTCTTTTAGTAGTAGCTGGTATATATATATATATATATTATACTTTAGTAATCTATATTTTAACTATATTCTTTCTATACACAGAAAAGTAAAATTCAGTAAAATCAAAGAAAATTTTTCCAAAAGAAGCCATCTTCATTTATAATGAAAAAAATGCTACATTTTTGGTCTAAAACATTTTCTGCCTCAAAAAACCTTTAAGACATGATAGGTAATATCAATTGAAAAAAAAAAAATACTTGTTTACTTGTTTATCAAGTTTTGAGAATATTTAGAAGCTCTGGATTGATAATTTTTGATTACTGTTAAAAATATGATTTTTTCTTTAATTATTAAAATATGGTTTTTAAAATTTTGAGGTGAATAGGTTAGGGTATTCCCATTTTTCACTATATTGCCATTATAGTAAAATTTTATATTTAGCCTTTAAGGTTTAAAGTGATTGCTTTTAAAAAGGAGGTTTATTTTGAGAATTGAAGCTTATTTGTCAAGAAGATTTTCAGGTTAGGTTTGTTTGATTGTTTACAGTCATTAGTGTATCGTAATGCTTGTTTGAGGGTACGGGACAGAAGAAATACTACACGGACGAGTGAAAATCTACAAATTTGGCTTATCACTCGTCCTGTCGGACGGTTGACATAAACTAAATTCTTTCTTTTCTGTGATGTGTATTTTAATTAATCTCTTATGATTTATTTTATCTATAGATAAAACGTTTAGAAAACGTAATTCCTCTAGTTTTTTTAGCTTAAACCTTTCTTTTATCAAAAAAAAAATCATCACCCCACTCACAAACCATACTCCATCTTTATAAAAAAAAAAAATCATAAAAAAAAAATCATGAAAGATGTATGATAAATAAATCTGTGTTATTGAGCTGTGCTATATTTCCAGACATCTATATATATAATAATAACATGCGAAAAGCCATTAGCATAAACATCTAACAAATGAATATAATCTTGAAGGAAATTGTATGAGTAGGAATATAAAAAACAGAAAAGATAATTTTTAATTTTTTAGGGGGCAATTACCCTAAGTGGGGTTGGGATAATGTAGGGGATTAAGTGAAATGATATACCCTTGGAAAGATTTGAACGAGACAAACTAACTTTATTAAAAGTTCTTAGTCTGAATATAATCACAAAAAGTTATATGGCATTGAAGTTAATCGCTTGACTAGTTCAGTTTCTTTGAGTTTTGACAAATATCACAACTTTTTCTTCACCTCATCTTGAGATTGTTTATTTGCCTTGATTACAACCAATAAATACAAAATTTAATGCTTCAACTGTAAATAAGTAAGGACAAGTATATTTCAGTTATATATTAAAACTAAAAAAATTATAAATGTATCATGGCTGCAAGGATTGAGTCATTCATAAAGCATTAGCTGATGGATAGGAGTGGCTCCGGTTTATAAGAAGATCATTTTGATTTATTTAGTATATATTTTTTTTTCGCTTTTAGTCATTTTAAAGCCTTTTATTAAAGCCTAGAACATGCAATTTTAAACAGAACAGAATGCAAAAATGTATATATATATGTATATATATAGGCATATATGTA
>JAUZNK010000541.1:0-11802 GCA_035046665.1 Euphysa ruthae
GCCTAAATCTAACTGTTTTACGAGTACAGAAAATTGGTTGGTGATCTGAAAGAGAAATCTCAAGAGATCCATGCTGAATTTCCGCCAGAGGTGTGAATCGAACTAGTAACCTTTCGCTCCAGAGTCAAACGTCTTACCACTGTGCCAACTCCGCTTGTGTCAGCTTGTTGTCTCAGCTTATTCATCAATAGAATTTTGCTATGTACATAATACAGAAATAGTTATATTGTGATATGATGCTGATGGTTTTATTGTGGATGCATCATTGCAAGCGCCAATGCTAATGAATCAAAATTATGATTAATAACTGATCAACTAATGATTAATATTAGAAAATTAAATTTATTTAGAAATATTGCTTAGGTGTTTCGGTTTTTTATCTTGATTTTGATTCATTATATTGCATTACATTTATATTATTTTTGGAAATATTGGTTACATTTTTAACGTCCACAAAAAATATGTCATTTATTTAACTCTCTTTGTATCTGTAAATAAAGACAATATTGTTTAAGAAAGATTCCCGGACATTTCCCCAAATTCCGTTTCCCCGATGCACAGCACCCCAACTGCCATTTCCCCGATTTTTTTATTATTTTTTTTTTTTTATGTATATAATTTACGATGCATGTTAAAATTAGAAATATATTTCTATTTATGGTCATTTACTAGGAAATCTTTCCTGAAACCAAGGAAAAGAAACATTATATTATACTAATTTTTAATGTTCAAAAACATATTATGCATGTTTTAGAACTGTTCAGAACAAACATTCGAACGATCAGTGCATTAAGCTTTATGCAGATAGCTTTACTCACAATGTATGCTTATTTATATATCTTATGATTATCATACTCAACATGTGATTTGATTTCTAAACAATCGAATTGACCCCATTCACAGTCATCTCTTAAGCGGAACTTGGTAGTACAAGTAAAAAGAGTGTCCACTCTACAATTAAGTATAAAAAGAGTATTTAAAACTATATACAGAATAAAATACAAAATCATTTCAAAAAAAGTTCATGTTTTTTTTTCACATGGCGCACTAAAAACATAGGTCAAATGAACGTGTGAAATAATTGGAAGTATTGTGAGCGATACTTCTAAGATTGGTCGATTTGGATAATCATCGACGATTTGCAAAATTCTCGCGTGGCAATCAGCGTAACGCTTCCTTTGAGCTGGCGCAGGATGACCACCTTGATGTTGCAAGATTAACGCTCGTACGCACACTTCTTCTTTTTTCAAGATATCAATAACCTTCTAAAAGTTTGAATGACATGAAAAAAGATGCCCTTGAAAGGCTCGATGCCACCCTTCGATACTATAATTTGTTCTCGGCAACACTTGATCTGTTCTGTGGCACATATTCCAAAAATTGATTTCAAGCAATGGATTTCGGCGAGAGGCATTTAAGCGATATCTACCTATATAGGTGTCCTCAAAGTATTCTAAATAATCACCCGCATCTCCATTAAAATTATTTCGTATTTCTTGGTATAATGTTACAAAACCATTTATTACATCGTTTGATGGAACAAAGGCTAATGCAGAAACGTTTCTTAGATGTGGCGCAAAATCAGGATCGGTATTGTACTGAGCTTGTAAACCTAAGTCTTGGATATGTTTCCACAAGTTGGAACATAAATGGTAGAAGCAGCTTTTCATTTAATTTGAGGTCTGGTGTTAAAAACAGCGTTAATTGTAGCTTTTTCAAAATCAGTTAAAATGTCATCCGGATTATTTCTATTTACAATATGAAATAGTCCATTTAAAAATCGTGTGTACTTAGCTTCTGCTTGTTTGGCTAAAGTGCAAAAGCACATGGGAATATACGGCCATTTTATTCCGCATGTATAGTGTAAACCTGAAAAAAAATTTCAGGACATACCTTAAAAGTTTCATTGGCAAACCAATGGTCTGAGTTTGAAAGGACTGGATTCCCTCTTGCGAAGAAAATATTGTTACTCTTTGAGGATCACCAAATCCACTGTCATGGAACAAGAATTGTGTTCAATTTTCAGTGAGCTGGTAAACAGCAAGTAAGGCTGTGGTGTTAAGTTTCTTTCTTACCGAGCAGCACGTATATTTCTTCGTACTGTGTCCATTGAGGGCAAATTTACAGCAGCACTTTCTGTTATTCCCCCAAGTTCTGCTGCCAAAATTTGCCGTCCTGGATCGTTTGATGATTGAGCTCGTCATTTAATTCCAGCTTCCATTTTCGCCACATCACAATTAACTTGTAATTGAGCATGGGTATGTACAAATACATCTAGCACCGTCAGTTTCACTTTGGTTTTGACCTTTTCTACGATTTATACAATTCCCATGATGTCAAGTCATTTGCCTAATTTTTTTGAAAAATATAAATTTACCCATCTTTCAACGGTTTTCGTGCACCTTTTTCTATTGCTGTGAGTTTTATCACTTCTTAATTTTAACTGACAAAAAGTTCCGGTTTGCTGCAAAATACCTGTCTAGTCACGTTTTCAAAAATCTTAAATTAATATTTAAAAAAAATTAATTAATAAGTCATCAATTCATATGAATAACACTTTCCAGACGTTGCATTTGTTGTGTATAAATTTCAAACAGATTTGCAAGTACGCAGACCACACATTCAAAGATCGTTGATGATAGCTGCAGCTGTCGAAACGTAGCCTAAAATAAATTTGCTTGTTCATGACATGATAAATTCTTCATTATTCATTATGACTGAACAGATAAGCGAAAATATTTTTAAAGAAATGTGTCTCTGAATTTAATCAAGTCTAGACATGCCGTGTCTGGTCTTGTATTCTTAGACATCGTATCAGTTTTAAGTCTATTTTTTATATATACGTTTATCACAGGATAAAGTTTATACATAACTTTTGGAAATTTTTCCTAAATCTTAAGTTTTTTCTATTTTTTTGGCTAATTTAGTGTTTTAAAGGAAAAAGGAATAATTGTGACGTTTATGACCTGTAACTTACGTTTTGTACCTGCCGTGTTATTGATTCGTCGTAAACGCCTATATAATTACCCCATAAAAAGAAGTAAAATTTTGACAAGAGAAATTATTCGGGGGCAATATTCCGGGGGCAGTTTTCATGGGGGCAATTCACCGGGGAAAATCTTCCAGAGGGCAATTTTTTGCAAGAGAGTGACGATTGGTTCATGGAACTATTTCACCCCAATTCTCACAATTGTTGTTCATGGGTTGAGAGAAGGAAGAAACGTCGTGAGTGCTTATGCATTTTTAATGAGTAAGAGGTTGGTTACAAACACTTAATGATAAATGCATTGGGGCAAATTTAACTAGCTGTTTCCATAAAGGGCTGTTTGTTTCATCTATGCAAAAACATTTTCAGCCTTGTTCAAGACTCTGGCCTAGCATGATTTGTTATTTTTAGGCAAAATAATAATAAGAAAATCGAGGAAATGGCAGCCTGGGAAATGTCTGGTCGGGTAAATGGCAGTCGGGGAATTGTGTGCCGGGGTTATGTATTCGGGAAATGTCCGGATACCATATCTACTCATTCTTAGAACCAAAGATATGCCTAAGCAGGGTGCTGCATCTTTACCTTATTGATGATGAAAAATGACCTTGAATGATAAGAATTGGACCAATCAAAGTTAACATATATATATATATATACACTAAATAAAATTTAAATAGAATATAAAATTTGAAAATACTTTAACCTTTAAAAGCCTGGTATCCACTTAAGTGGAAATTTGAAAAAATCACATCACTTCAATAACTCAACGGTTATTAGGCTTCATTCCTTTACATCTGATCATTTTAGAATATTGAGATTGGGTGTCACAAGCACTTATAGGAATAATTTTAAAATATATGAAATATTTTGCAATCCTCATTTTTTATATTTTACTCAACGAGAGTTGATGAGTTGAGAGACGTTGAGTTTGATGCATTGAACATAGGGGTATCATTTTAGTAATACACTCCTTTTGAACCGAAATAGAATTCCTGTAGAAAAATACAGTTTTTGACAAACTGTGAACATGATTTTGGCTGATCTTTAAATACTTTAGTCTGTGAAAGTTAGTTTTGTTTGTGGATTGTGGGAAATTTAATCCCAAAAAAACATATTAATAAAGGCTGTAAAGTATTTGTTTTGTAACTTTATAACAAGAACTTTACGGACTAGTTAATTAGTATGTGTCAATAATATATTAATATTACTAATGTCGGAATTAGATCAAGTTTTCTTTTTCTGTTGTTGCTGATACTTTATATTCTTGATGCTTGGAAAAAATACTGTCATTTAAACACTTTATTACATCCCACAAAATGTTAATTTTCTGGATAAGGAAGTACTCTGCATTTTTTCATTCAGGATGATGGGACATAAGAAAACAATTTGATTCTGTGCATACCATTTGAAGTTGCATTTTAACAGAACAACCTGGAAATTTAAACAACCCTAACAGCGGTTCTTTTGAATTTTCTGGCCTGGTTTCTGGTTTTGTTTTCAAGAAGTATATTTGGAGCGACTAAGCATCGGGACAAGAATCATTTTTTAAATAATCTAAGTAATCTAAGTGAAAAACCCAAACGGTACGGCATTTGATAATGCTGTTTAAAAATACTAAAGCTTCAAAGCTTTTAAAGTGATGAACCACGACGAAAGTTCTTAAAATTGTTATTAACTAAATCACTTTCATTTAGTCCTTCTTATACAATTTCCAAGAAAAATCAGGTTTATTTTTACCTCATACTCCTAACAACGCAGGAAGCCGACTTCCAGGTGTTTTCTCAAATATAGTCATGCATCTGTGTTTTGCTTTAAATTTTTATAATTTGTAAGTTTGGTAGGATCAATAAGATATATATTTTGAATTTTAATATTTAATTCTATTTAATTTTCCGTTATGCGTTTTTCGATATCATCACAAATAAGTTGGGAAGATAAAAAATCGTTTTCCTCACTTGAATACGATAATGCTATGTTATCAGTTATATATATATTTTAAGAACAGTTGAATGATTTTCTTCTTTGGTATTTGTTGTAACCGTAGAAATTTGACTTGCGATTATACTGTTAATAATATTTTGATTAACTTGTTAGGATCAGCAGAAATATGGTTAACATTATAAATTTGGTTTTCTTTTACAATGTTAACTATGTATTTATAACGTTTCAGGAGACCTGCCGAGAGCATGTTTAAGCAAAGAACAAAAAAGTTTCTAGAGTTTATAGTTTTTTAATAGGATCAAAATTACTTTCGTAGGGATTAGATAATTATTTAATGAGAAACGTAATAGACATCGATAGAATTTCGTGAAATCGAAAATACTTCTTGCAATTTGTCATTTTTATAAAGGAAAGCAATTTGCTCATTTGTGGTGTGGGTTTTAGAAGAAAGTTAAATTCCAATTCCAATAATTTAAAATCTGTTAAAGAAATCGAAGTCTTATTTAAACGAGCCGAAGTCATAATCACTGATTCGAAAGATGAAAATTTTAATATATTACTAACTAATCGCTAACAACTATCCTAAAGATTTTTTTGCACAAGAGGAGCAGAAAATGTATGTGATAAATTCCATGGAAGTTGAAAACAAAACCAATCCTATCTGCTCTATAAACCTCCTTATATTCCAACACTTAGAGAAAATTTACGACGTCAACATAATAATCGAACTACATTTTACTCATTTCACATTCGTCATAAAATACTCTCGCACCCAAAAAGATCTCTTGATCTTAACAAGAAAAACTACGTAGCATATCATATTCCTTGTAAATACTTTTCTTCAGTATATATTGGTAAATCTAAAAGTAAAATTATTAATTGAGCCGAAGAATATTATCGCGTTCTAAACATTGCTGATCAAAAGTATAAAATTTCTCAACATTTCTAGAAGAAAGACCACATATTTGACTGGAATAAAAAATCCATAATAGACACCGAATTTTACGCAAAATCAAAGAATCTATTCATTCGTTTAATGAACCCAATCATATCAATCGTATATTGCACAATCTTGCCGAAATTTGGTATCAACTTATCCGCGAAAAAACAACCTTGCAAGTATTTCTCATCCAACTAAAAAACTAAAGAAAACCAGATGACGAGAGTTTTTCTCCCAATAAGTTGTCAGAACAAATAAATATTTAACTCGTTAGATGATTTTTGATTGAGTTGTAGACAGGGATTTTTTTAGAAAAATTAGGCGCGGAGGGTAACCGGATATCTTATTTCAGAAATTGAATATATGGGTTCTAACCTTTCATTTTTTCGCTGGGACTTCTCTGAATTTTGCCCGACATCACGTTACACGTCACGTCAACTCGTCGGTCAGAAAAAGTTTTTCGGCAAAATTAAAAAAGGAATGGACCATTAGAAAGAGCGTAAAAAACTGAAAAGAAAACATATAAGAACCTTATTCCAGAAATTATCAGTAAATAAAATTTTTAATAACACCTGTAACAAAACATGGGGGTAATAAAATGTAAAAAATGTCTTTATTACAAAACGACTTATAAACTACTGAGCAAAATAAACCCTAAAGACTGGACAATACTAAGATTTTATATTTAGGTCTATTTGCGATTGTGTAATTTTAAAATTACCGGAGGTAATATAATTTTTTTAATTGCAAACCCCCAGAAAAATTTTTCAAAACGCCTATTTTTGAATACATACTAAATATTTCCGGGTGTAAACTGTTCATCTTTAAAACACGTAAAATCTTAAAAACACGTAGTTTAGCTAAAAATATAAAAATGTTAAAACTTGTTGGTGAAAAGTACCATTTTTCCGTCATTATATTTTCTAAAGCTCGAGCGACATCACGTCACATCAAATTTGACAGAAGTTAGATTTAAAAAAATCAAATATTTGATATATATTTCAAAAGAATACTTGTCAAAACACGTAAATTCTTTAGTTGAAAAACTACATTCGTATAGTATTAATCCGTTTTTTTGGCAACACAAAGGAATTATCTACTGGTAAAGAAATTGATCGCGTCAACAATAAATATGTCATTGGCTCTGATGAGTTAAGTAATACAAAGCTGAAAGAATTCGTCAAAGACAGACTTGTATACGGAAGAAAAGGTTTTTCGACACTATAAAGTGAAATAACTTGATTACTGGTATAAAAAAAGTCATATATTAACAAAGTAGTGTCTGTACTGAAGGAAGGTTGGCAAGCCTTCGGTACCCTGCTTGGCACAGAAGAAATACCCTCAATATTTAGCAACACCGGATGGCTTGCTTCAACATGGCCAAAAGCATTTATTTCGAAACCATATCATAAACGAAGCTTTTGCAAATCAAGAAGATGCACCAATGGATTCGAGATGGATCTTTGATTGGATGGCAATTATTAGAAGTTTCAAACCGATAGATATGTTCTTTGATTTCTTTAGAATTTTATAACTCAAACAGCTACCGTAAAATCCAAAGCCAATCGAGATAGGAAATGATATTTACCTCTACAATAGCATCAAAGGCTAAAAAAGAGAAAGATAAGGAACACACAACACAAGAACACATTGAAACAGCCTACAATAAAAAATACTTCAAGGAAAAGAACGGCTCGCTTTCTTTGACAACATTGAAAACAAAGCTGAACTCATTAAACTGTTTTTCCAGTACGTTAAAGTCGATAGAACAAATTGCAGACTTCCCGTCACATAATTAAAAATCTAGAAAATGCACCTTGATTCAGTAAGACATATGCTCGATTTCAATCACAAAGAAGCAGATACTCGACTAGTGTTGCATATATCTATTTGCCAATTCAACGTGGTAGAAGTATCAAAAGATAATGGTGTTGTGATTCATGAATGTACCAGTTTGCAAAAGTGAAACCAGGCCAAAAATTTGATGTAAAATCGAAAGTAAGTAAATATCTGGTGTATGACCAACTTGAAGAAAGCTTGTGTTTCAAACTCTCACACAACCACGTGATAACTGGCTGCGATACTACTTCGTATTTATACGGAGTAGGCAAAGTCAAAGTCTTAAAAAAGTTAGAAACCAAATCAGTGAAAATTCTCGAATTGCTGGATGATATAGATAAAGGTGAATCAGGCAAAAATCAGAAGAGGAAAATGGATCTGAGTCTTATCAGATTGGCAGATTAGTTATTTTAAGTATATTATTAAGTACTAAGCAGTAGATTTACCCAACATGATAGGCATAAACTTAAAAATGTATGATATTTAGACAAGAGCGTAGTGGTGGCATATTGGGTTTATCAATCAGGTGGTCGAGGTTCGATTCTTGGATATTGTCTATTTTTTTAATAACGGTTGATTAAAAATTGTCTACGGTTGTCTAATCATAAAGAGCATCGCTATGTAAGTGATTCTAATTGCATTACATAGTTCAGCATTGCATAGTTTTTTGTGTAGGAATAACGTGTTTTAAAGTCCAAACGAAGATGACAAGGAAGCGTCAAATAGAAAAAACGGGTTGCTTATCCAAAGAGTCAAATGGCGAAGAAGAGTTGCTGAACTTTATTTACTTTGGGGACACCGACGCTTCAGCGAGCGAAGATTTACGCAGTTTCTTTATCGCTTATGAAATATCCTTAATCGTTTTAAATTTGTGCTAGAAAAAAGGTAGTTGAAGTGATTGATTTTTAGTCTTACTATCAGCTACACAGTTTTCCTAAATACTATGTTTCATATATACGTCAGCAATTTACTTTAAAAAATGGAATTCTGGTTTGCAAACTCGCAGATGGTTGGAGCTTATTAACTCTGTGGTGGAAAAATTTTGTTTGCAGTTGTGTTTAAACAGCTTTTTGAGAAGAGGAATGTATAGCCATGATTTTTTTAAATTATAATTTATTTTTCTCAGCGTAAAGAGTCTGTCTTAGCAAATTTGACTAAAGTCAGTGGCGCCACATATAGCTTTGCAGCACTGTGAAATCTATCAATGGACTTAATCCCAACTTTATAAATGGAACAATTCTATGAAATATTTAAAATACTTGATATTTCAAATTTTTAAAAAATATTTTATTATCATTATTTTTAATTATTAATATTATTGTTATATTATATTTAGTTAAATCAATACTTCAATTAGAAATGAAATTAAAAGCTTAATATAAAGCAAAAAAATGATTTCATCTTTTTTTATTTTTTTGCGAAGTAAGTATTATACGAAGTAAGTAGTATACGAAGTAAGTAGTATACGTGGTAAGTAGTATACGTGGTAAGTAGTATCCGAAGTAAGTAGTATACAAGTAATTATTATACCATGCAAGTAATATACAATGTAATCAGTATACGAAGTAAGTAAGTGGTATACGAAGTAAAAATAGTATATGAAGTATAAGTCGCATACGAAGTAAGCAGTATACGAAGTAAGTAGTATACCGAGTAGATAGGATACGATGTAAGTAGTATACGACATAAGTAGTATATGAAGGATGTAGTATACGATGTAAGTAATATGCGATGCAGGTAATGTACGAAGTAAGTATTATGCGAAGTAAGTAGTATACGAAGTAAGTAGTAACAAATTAAAATTATCATTATTAACTTAATAATGTTTTTCAATGCGTCCAATATCTTTCCCCAAATGTCACATATCTTTAATATAAAATTGATGCATCTTTTGAATAAGTTTCTGAAAGCTACATTTACATTTACTCATCATATTTAAACTTTGCGAAAGACTCAAAGATGGATAAAACGCAGAACTAAAGGATGCGATTTTGGCCCAAAAGCGCATTCTTTAGCTAAAAATTTGATATTTTTGTTTTTTAGTTCTGCATTTTACGAAAAAAATAGGCAATTTCCATTATGAAATTTCGTATTTAAATGAAATTCAAAATTAGTAAATTACTAAATGATTCTACTTCTTACAGTTGTTCTCTCACTGGACATACTTTTTGTATTCAGGCTTAATACTCAACTTGCTTATCAATTAGATTATATTTGAATAGAAATAGACTAACAAAACTGAGTGATTGTAGAATTATGGTCGAATGAAAGTTTTTAGGTGAGAAAAGTTTCTTACGCCGTGGAGCAAACTCTAAAGATAAAACTTAAAATATATTGTACAGATGTCAAAGCTTTAAGAGATTGAGGTGCTATTCCGTATTTTTATGACAAAAATCATAAGTAAACACAGAATTTCTTGTTTCAATCGAGTAAAAAGTTAATTTAAACAAAGTGTAAACACAGAAGAACGTCTGATTATACACCTCATTTACTAATGAAAACTAACAAATGGCACCTGCACAGCTAAGAAAATTTACGCAAGATGAAAAAAAAAATAGTTTTATAAATTCTATGAAACTTTTAAGAGGAATTAAAGTCTTAAAAATAATTAGTCAACTAAAAATCCAACTAAATCATGAATGAATTTTCAATAAGCGGATTTATGTATAAGAAAGGGTTAGACTTGTTCAGAAGAAAGCCTATGGGCTCATCACGCAGCGCTTTCAAATCTACAAAACGAAAAGGTAAACTTATTTTTAGCCAGTGCCATTGAAAAATCATTTTGAAAAAACTGTTATATTTACGCATGAAGAAAGTAGCAGAAATTATTTTTTGAGTTAAAGCACTGTATGAACTACATTCTGGCAACAAAATACATCGAGGCATTTTTTAATAGCAAAAAAAAATTTTGATGAAGTCAGCATTACTATTTTTTCAAGTTATTTTTAGCAATTCCCCAAATGAAGTTTTTTGTATTCAATTTGCTTTTGAAGAAGATGAAAAGCTTTTGAAACAAAAAGGCTTCAACATTTATGAAGTAATTACCAAATTCTTTATATTTATGCTGCTTTCTTTAAATAGTCTGACCTTCAATTACTAGTTCGTTTGGTAACTTAGGTTCAACTTTGTTTTTCTTCTAGTTATATAACTTAGAACCATTGAGGTTTTCTTAACATAAACATTGATTTTTTTTTTTAAGATTTGATTGATTGTGTTCGATTAAGAAAATTTAAGAAGGTCTGAATGTTGTTATCATCGAATCGGGCAGTGGCTAAATTTAAAGCTCCAATTTGTGCTACGGCAACAATCAATAACGAAGTTTTTTTGTTTTCGCTCTCGGGTGAATTTGAACCCACGATATTTTCCATTACAATGCAATGTTATCGGGAAATGTACTATTGCTAGGCCTCACTGCCTTTATTTAAGTTTCTGATTCTAACATAAAAGATAAGAACCATCTACATAAAAATATAAACTTCATGATCACTATGTCATTTCCTTATGCAAAAAGAGTAATGTGCCTATGATAGCTGCACTTCGCAGCTAAAACCGCCAGAATTAGAGTATGCCTGGTCTAAATTAAGCTTAAAACTTCAAATGGATAAATATTTTTTAAATCAGAAAATAGTAAAGGTTGAAAAATTTATTCTAAAAGTTTTTTATAAGCAATATGTCGATGGGTTTTTGCAAGGTTGTTAGAATAATACCGGTTAAAAATTTTAAATTAATCCCGGTTTGAATATAGCTGTTTAGGTATAACAAACATTAAGATGTGGAATAATAAGTAAGTAAGTAAATAAATATTTATTATGCCATAAACAAACGTACATTAGCTATGAAAATTACAAGACAACAGAAAAAAAAACATTAAGATAAAAACAAATGATGGCAAGGATAGGCACAAAAATATTTCCATTGTGGTCCCGGTATACGTCACACACAAAAACAGATTAAGCCAAAGAATAGCTTAAAAATTTAGAAATAGAATTTGTAATTATTAGGTCTACGAACTATATCATTATCTAAAGAGGTAAGAAATGTCTCCTTGATCTTATGTTTAAATACATTATAGTTTGTGATTGATTTTATTTCATTA
>JAUZNK010000552.1:0-11801 GCA_035046665.1 Euphysa ruthae
ATATATACATATATATATTATTGTTATTATTAGTTCAAAACATCCATTAATACGATTTTCTCTCAGTACTGTAATTATTTTCCAAGAAAATTTTTAATATTTGTTTTTAAATATTTAGTAAAAATTTGAGTTGGTATTAACAAGAAATAATGCATTGATACAACTTCTTTTAGGCTTTGTAAGTTCGATATCAACTGGAATGATGTTTTTACTTGGACCATTAGTTACGGCATTATGTGAAAAGTTTGGTTGCAGAAAGGTGTCTTTATTGGGTAGTATGTTTTGTATCATAGGATTAGTTTCATCAGCATTCGCACCCAGCCTTCACGTCATGTTTATTACTTTTGGACTTACTTGGGGACTTGGTACTAGTTTTGTTTACTTTCCCACGATAATAGTATTAGTGCAATACTTTGAAAAAAGACTACCATTGACAACTGGGATTGTATGCGCAGGAAGTGGTTTTGGCACATTAGTGCTTAGTCCTTTTATTCAGTATTTTGCTGAAAAGTTTGGTGTTGAAAATACCTTTCTAATGTTAGCCGCTCTTCATCTGCTAGTTTTCATATCAGGGTTTGTATATAAGCCTGTCAGTACAATCTACAGGGTAAGGCAAACAAATGAAAATATCATTAAAAATAATCGTCAAAGAATTTCATCTAGTTGTTCGAGTAACGATCCAAACGTTGAGGAAGCATCTATATTGCTGGAAAGGAAGGAGTGTACTTATAAAGATAGTGTTTTGTATGACTTGGTAACTAACAAAGCCTTTGTTACTTGGTGCCTTGGCCTAGCCATATTTATTCTGGGATACTTTGTGCCATTTGTTCATTTAGTAAGTTTATATGCATATATAAATACAGCAAAAATAGCTTTAAATGCAAATATCTGATATCTTACTTAATTTTGTCAAGGAAATTTAAAACAAGATTCACATGCTTAACACAAATTATCTTTCAATCACAAAACTTAATAGACTCTTTTAGACTACGTATGAAAAAACAACCATATTTTCCTTCAAGGTAATCGGAAACCATTTCTCATAAAAATTAGGAGTATTGGTTGAAAAAAAAATTTAAATTTGAATTTAATTAGAATTTCAACGTGACTATGAAAATAATTATTTAATCACTAAACAAGAAAATAGATTAAAATTTTTAGATTACAATTTTATCGCAGTTGTTGCCATAGTTACCAAAGTTGTTGTTTATGTTAGGGACTCCTAAAATTCTATATAATAATAAATATATTAGCTGCAACAATCTTTTTGAAATATTTACACTTCATTATATGTATAACGATTTTATACATAATTACAAATCAATTAAACTGTTTTATCAGGGAGAATCGAACTACGACCTCAGGTTTAAAAAACTAGCACTCTAACTGCTGTGCTACAATGAGAATGACTGTAGCTCAGTAATTAGAGCACTGGCTTTTAAATGATAAGCTTGAAATATGTTTAAAACGATCATTTAAATAACACATTTTTTTCTTCATTTTACGTGAAATATATTGTCAGTTTAAAATGGTTATTTTCTTATGACCATTTTAAATTAAGCGAGTATTTCAGCTATAAACTAGTAAAGATCATTCTTAAAAAGGAATGATCATTTTAAAGTGTAAGTCGATAATTACATGAATAATTGAATTAGTTTAGAAAATTAAATTAAAACTTTATATTTATTAAATATTTCATAATTAATAATCAATTTTAGTAATATTATTACCTAATAACCTTAATAAAAAAATTAATAAAATATCCTTTTAGCCCTGGGTCATTGTCTAGTCAATATTCTTCATATTATTTAAACTTCAACCTAGTTTAATGAACCTGAGTGATCGTAAAACTGATCAACTATTTATAATTACTTCATTATTAAAATTGATCAAATATTTATCACTATTTCATCATTAAATCTGATCAACTATTTATAATTATTGCATCATTAAATCTAATGAACTATTTATAATTATTTCATCATTACAACTGATAAAATATTCGTAATTATTTCATCAATAAAAAGCAAAATTTAGTATCAATTAAAATGTTTTCATGAGACTTGCTTAAAATAATGTCGTCTTTTTAAATTGGATATATTTTATAGGTTCCATACGCTGTTACCGTTGGTATAGAGGACGCAAAAGCTGCTTTCTGCATTGGTACTTTATCCATATCAGCAACAACGTTCAAGATTTTTACTGGGAAAATTGCCGGTTTTCCAAAAATTAACAAAATGAGGTTGTATCAGCTTGGTTTGCTTGCAATTGGTATTGGCACTATATTTGTTCCGGTCTCACGCTCCTTCATTGGTCTTATCATATATAGCATAATATTTGGGTTTGGTGAGTCTGTTTTCATAGTGATGATACCACTGATCACCAAAGATATCGTTGGAGTAAAAAAATTGCCACTGGCGTTAGGGTACGTTTTTATGGTATTGGGTGTACCAAGCATGTTTGCAGCACCTATTGCAGGTACTTTTATTTAATAAGATAGTTTGAATTTGGATCCATTTTAATCATTAACCTTATTTTCTATAGCTCATCGTGCTGCTTGGTATTTATATCGTGCATGTGCATGTGTGTATTTACTCGGTGTAGGTGTGTGTTTATGTTTATATTTAGTACACACATGAATACTTTAATGGTAACCCAAGATAATTATTCTGAGTACATCTTCAATTAAGCATGTGACGTCATTATAACTAAACTATAGAAAGATGGTGATCGAAAATGAAAATTAATGCTGCTTCCACGTTTAGTTCTTATAAAATAAACCAGTAAATTTAACCAAAATATCACTCAATCATTAAATCAGAATTTTTTTTGGTTAAATAGAAGTAATTTTCGGGTATGTGGTTATTATATTTTTTGGTTTGTACTCTATTTACAATTCAACAAAATATAATACCAACATATTTTATATATTTTCACATATTTTTTAAATTTACAGTAAATATGGTAGCTAATTGAGACGGATATTTATCTTCTATTTTGATTTTGTTTTTTTAAAAATTATAAATTTTGTTCTAATTAAGAGTTTTAGTTGCATTATTTTATTTTTTTGCATTATTATATTTTGCATTATTATATTATTCTGTATTACTAACTGTATACCAGCTAAGTTTTTGTTAACTTGTGTATAAAGCATTTAAAAAGAAATCTTAAAAAGTAAAAATAAATCTTGAGGATTCAATTCTTCGATTATTTTAACTTGTGGCCAACAAATAAATATTTTTTCGAGCTAATTTGTTGTAGAAGTGCCCACGGGTTTTGTTCTGGTGTACTTGAAAATGTATGGTAAAACTTACTGCCTTCAGAAAATTGAAAGAAAAAGTAAAAAGAAATTTGGAGGACCGCGCCATCGATCCCCGTACCTCTCGCATGCTAAGCGAGCGCTCCAATTTTGAGCTAGTAGACCTTCTTGACAATATATGTTAAAACTAATTTATATTATATATGAGCTGCGACCAATGAAAATGTTTGATTAACAATGTGTAGAATATCGTAGGAAATCACTACGCTTTTTATATCAGGGTATTATTATAGAGATTATATAATTTATATTATATTATTTTTTTTTTTTGCACTGTTATCTATTTTTTCTCATGATTCATTATTTAAAATTTGCAAGTATTTATTCAAAACTGCTAATAATAGATAATCTCTTAGATGATCTATTATCATAAATCAACTGATATCGATATATGGCGGATAAGAACAAAAAAAATTTCAATTTTAGATTTACATGTTGATAATGCCATTTTTAAGGACCAGTCACTTATGATTAGACTGCCCTAATTGCCGATCTATTGGGAAGTATGCTTTGTATCATAGGACTAACTTCATCAATATTCGCACCCAGTCTAAGAATCGTTATGTTTATTATTTTTGGACTACTTGGGGACCTGGCACTAGTTTTGTTTACTTTCCCGTGAAAATAGAATTAACACAATATTTTGAAAAAAAGACTGCCATTGACAACTGGAATTGTATGTGCAAGAAGTGGTTTTTGTACATTAGTGCTTAGTCCTTTTATTCAGTATTTTGCTAGTATGGTGTCGAAAATTCTTTTCTAATGTTAGCCGCTCTTTACCTGCTACTTTTCATAACAAGGTTTGTGTATAAGCCTGTCAGTAAAATCTACAGGGTAAATCAAACAAATGAAAATATCATTAAAGATAATCGCCAAAGAAATTCGTCTAGTCATTGGAGTAGTTATTGGTCCAAACGTTGAGGAAGCATTTATATTACTGGTAAAGAAAGTGTGTACTTCTCAAGATAGTGCTTTGTATGGTTTGGTAACTAACAAAACCTTTGTTAAATGATGCCTTTGATGGGTTATATTTATTTTTGGGATAATGTGTACCATTTGTTCATTTAGTAGGTTTATATGCTATAAACTTGCCCGTTTAGGTAGTATTAAAAATTAACTCACAGCAACGGCTTTTACCCACACTTCAATCATATCAATTTTGCTGGTAAATTGGTACCAAAATCTGAGGCTTAACCATTATGGTTGGAGGTGGTATAGTTAAAACTTGTGGCCCAGCTGGTAATATTACAATTGGATATTTGCTGATTTAAAAAGATCAAATTTGGTTCTAGGAAAAAATTCTCCTGAAGAAAAGCCCAAAAAAAAAAATGCTATTTGGGAAAGACCCCTTTAGTAAAAATTCTTTACAGAAAAATTCCATTCAAAAATTATATAAATGAAAAATTTTCAAATGGTAGAATTGTAATTCGATAAAGTCTGAATGTTTTTATATAGTAAACTTTATACGCAAACATTATTTTCATTTTGAGGGAAAAACAAGCAGAGTGAATCGTCCCATAATTTCGTCTGTAGGAGCAATTCTAAGTAATTTATTTAGTTTCACAGTATTAAATTTTTTTAAAATTGAGTTTTCTTTAAGGCAACTAACTGAATAGCTATTATACTGGAAGTTTTAAGAACACGAGCTGCTTAAATTATGTAGTTTGTGGCAAATTTTTAGGTCTCACACCTAACCAACCTGGCTGCTAATTATAAATTAAAAAACAAAATTTATTCGTGAATTTTCGACTTCTTAAAAGTTTCAACGATTAAAATATCAAAAATAATCACTAAATTGAACCACTAAATATTTTTGAACGAAATCTGTACACAGAATATCAAATAAATTTCTGCACTTTTGTGCCAAATTTTTAATTCATATGATAACGCCATCACTGATGTCAGCACTTTTTTCAAATGACATTGACAAGAGAAAGTACGTGGTTTTTAGGTTCGATATCTACAGATCTAATAGGTTTCACCTTCAAACAACGTATTTATCGAAACTCTGAAGTGAATAATAACGGCATCTCTCTCACGTGACTTTTGTGCATTTTGCAGATCATTCCGTAAAATTGAATTAAATGTTGAATTAGATAAGCGGTTGGTGAGACCTTAGGAAGGAGTGGCGACGTGTAGACCCCCTCCCTACTCCATTTTATCCTGAGCTTAAAAAATAAGTCGTTCTGCAAAAGATTGAGACAAGCATACAATTTGGCAGACACTTACTAAAATAAGAGAATTTTTTTTTGCATTAGAGACAGGTAAAGGATATCCTACCTGATAATATAATTAGCAAAAGGATAATAAACAGAGTTGTTTCATATATGGATAAAAATAATACAAATATTATAAATCAAACTTGTGCTTGACGGGAAATCATCGAAAGTCGAACCTATTAAAAGGCAACCACCCACAGCAGGGCTCGAATCGGAGGCTTAGCCCATGTAAAGCATAATATAACCTACCTCTGAGCCACATTCCGATATTTTAACAATACTAGCGGCTTTGAGGCTGAATATATTTTATGCAAAAACTACTTCTGTTTTTTTAATTCATTTATGAAAAATAGCCTTAAGGGGCCACCCCCTCTAATTTTATTCAAAAACTGTTTTTTTTTTTTTTTTTTTTTTTTTTAACGTTTTTATATATTTTAAAACCAACAGATTTTAAAAAACTATACACTATAAATAATTATTTTGAACATGAGTTTTTCAAATCACTCTTTTCAATGTAGCTTCTATAATTTTATATCCCTAGCAACTTACTAAAGGGTCCAAAAAAAGTCCTCTCCTAGTCAGAAGACTCCTAAAGACGGCTATATTCAATCAGTGATAGCTTCTTGATATATTACTTAATATAAATATATGTTTGTGAAATGCGCCATATTTTATAAAAACAGCTTTAAGATTTGATTTTTTTTTGGAAAAATGGTTAAATCCTTTAGTCAAGAAAAACACCGGTTGTTAAAAAAGAAAAGGATTTAATGTAAATAAGTGTGCTGTGAACATAGATAAAAATGATACTGTATACAACGTAAACATTCAATCTAATTTAAATGCAAATCCTAATCCATTGTCGTCCATTTCTTCTTCTGCTCCCGCTGTGAATGAATTACTCAAAGAAATCCAAACTAATAAACAACAAAATAATCTGTCTACATCGGTTTCTGCACGTAAAGTTGAAGATATTCCATCACCTTCTAGTACTTCTAGCCAATATAGTGAAATACCAGGATGTCGGAGAATGGATTGTCCATTATATCAGATGTTTTTAGTTCGCTTTTGTGTCCTGAATGTGAATATTGTACGTTGTCATTCGGAGAACAATACAATGAAACAAGGACTATGATCTCTCCTATATTTAAAATGCTTTAGCTTTAACTGTTATTACACAAACCAGTTCCATACATCAAAAAAAAGTGACAGAGGTTATGATATTAATAACAGATCAGTGTACACTAAGCGTTAAATGGGGGCATCGCTACGCTGAAATTACAAAATTTAAGACAATGATGAACTTTCCGAAGCCAATGACGGCGAATAGTTTTTCAAAGGTCAAAAAAGATTGTATCTGTGACAAAAACTGTTGCAGAGAAACCATGTTAGTTAGATGCAGCGAATGAACTTCAAAATCATCTGATCATGCATGGTATTGATGTAGGTGTTTGGTGTGATTGTACATGGCAACGCAAAAGATTCTCATCGTTGAACGCAGTATTTGGCGCTATATCAATCAGTAGCGGCAAGGTATTAGATGTTGAAACAATGTCCAAATTAAGTAGCACATCGAATGTGGGAAAACGCGGCGATTGAGAGATGAAAATTACCTCAGCATTATTCTTAAACTGCTTCGAAAACAATCCTTTCAACTGTGAAGACTCAAGACATCGATTCATAGTAACCGGTGTAGTGGCTAATGAAAATAGTGGAATAATTTGTGATAAACAAAAAAAAAGGAAGAAAGATCCAGAAAGAAATTTAGTCAACAAAACCGTTGTCAAAAGCTTAAAAATGCCAAGACCCTTGCAAATTTACAACTAGTTGTGAAAGTGAAGCCATTTATGTAGACCCGACGGTTCTTTTTCAGCAACTCATAGTGCTTATCAAAAAATCAGCAAATTGACACCTGAACCAAAATCACCATTCAAAGATGGCTTCATGAAAAAGGCAAAAAAGCCTCAACTTGGTACAGCTCTTCTGAGAAATTTTCTAACAGTGGATACAGATCTTACAGAAAGAACAAAGAATGCCTTTGATGCATGAGCATTACTGCACAGTTTGCTACGAAATACCTTCTAAATATTTTGAGGTAATAAGGCAATAGACTACGCGGAAAGAAATTACGACGAAGGCGCCACGGTTGTGTTTGTTGGATATAGATCATCCACGAACACCAGAAACGCACCAAATCCAATTTTTCAGATGTTGCCTTTGAAGAACAGTTAAAAATTAACCGCACACAAGCTGAGTTTCTTTCAAACAACAAAGCACTGCTTAAAAAACCACTTTGATAAATAAATTTTCTCAAAAACTTTGAACAACATTAAGATATTTCTATTTAAGCTTAATAGTTTGTTAGCCGAGTTAAATGCTCCATTTTAAAACAAATTATCCAGAGGAAAATCTGTTATTAATGTAAAATTTGCCATCTTTAAAATTTTGCAGGTCCACCTGAACAATTTTTATAAACTTTGTTATTCTCAAAAACCGCAATGGCTTTTTATTCGCCCACAATAGCAAGTAAATTAATCTGATTATAAACAAAATTTGATATTTGCTGGAAAATCATGAGAAAACGACTTTTTTGGAATGTCAAATTACACGAAATGGCGCTTCTAATGATATCAAATTCACTTTTCAAATTTTGTCAAGATTCACCTCACTGTTGACTAGACTAGTAGTTTGAGTGACTTACTGTGGCATTATTAATTAAAGCCTTACAAATACACACATTAAACAGTTTTCATCCCTGGAAAAAAGAGCTCACAAGCTCTTATTTTTACAAAAACCTGGCATAGTAATTTTGGGCCATTACAAATCTTTATAAAAACAATTGGATTGAGAACCTCTTAAAGATGTTGGCTTTTAACAATCAATTTATTAATAAGGACTTTATTCATGCTAAATGGCGATATCGAAAGTAAATCTAGTTCAACCCACCAAAACACCCAACCCAGTTTCCAATTTTAAGCTTGATAGTATCTTAGCGCACGTGTCTGATGAATTGACAATTTAATGTACAATTCAGTAAAATCTATATTTTTTTTGAAACTTGTCAAATTTTAACCATGCTACTGATAAACCTACATTAACTTTCAATGTATATAGTCTAATAAAATTTGACCAGTTAAATCACAATTACGCCAATACCTTATTACTAGGCTAATATATTTTGTTTCGACTAAAAGATTTTTTTGTTGTTAATAAATAATTTTAAAACACGGCGTTTCACGTTGAAGTTAAAAATCGTTTTCGAATTAAACATTAAATTTAGTTACTGAATAAGGTTTAAATTAAATGTGGATTTTATATTGCATTTAGGATGGATTTACGATTACTTCAATGATTATACGTACGCATTTTATGTCGCAGGTGGCATGAACGTTGCTGGTGTTTTTATGATATTCTTCACTGAATACTTCATGAAAGATAGAATTTCTCCATTTATAATTTGTGGCAATGGAGTATCGTCTATAACTAAACAAGACGATCACAGTTTATGTATAGAAGAATCTAAAAAAAGATCACAATCCATGCACGTGCAATATACATTTCTCGGATCATCACAAAAGCTGTTTTATTCAGAAGTTGAAAGCATAGAAAAAATCTACGAAAAGCACAGACTAAAGTGCATTAAGGAATTTTTACTTAGCAATACCAGTATTTTCGAAGAAAACAAATATAGTAACCCTCACACAGAATATCTATCGGATGATAAAATGAACTTTTATAACACTTTATTATCAGATAACAATAGTATTAGACGAAAACCAATTGATTTTTCCTATAGATGGTCTCTCATTCTACCAATAAATGATAACTTCAATACTGCAATCAACAGTCATTCTCTGATTATCAAAGATAAAGAATTAGAAAATACTAGATTAGTATCACATCTTCCCTCACAAATACTTTCAAACGGACTGTCTGTAACAATACTAGACGAAGGACTTTCTAAAACCAAAGTTTTAATTGATCAAGATCTGATGGTTGAATCGTACATGACAAGTGTCTGAAAATGAAAAACAATTAGACAGCCCATGCAAGAATTTAAAGCATAATATATTTTTAAGACAACATATATGCAATTGTGTTTAATAACCTAAACGATCATTATCTGCAGCGATGCGAGTAAAGTAATGAAATACCAATAAGAATTTCATTATTGGATAAGGAACCCCATAACAATTCCCATGCAATGTTTGATCCTCTTTTAAGTGTTGTTGGTTACACCCATACACACTAGAATACACCGTCTACTAAATTCCGTTTTTTGATCTTTACCCACGAACTAATGCAAATCAAAGCTTTTTTTCAAACTCTACCAATGAAATTATTGCAAAACAAAAACAAAGACGGAATGCTGAAAAGTTGTTCAAAAATACTTCAGATGAAAATAAAACTTTCTGAACCTCAAAAAAATTAACTTTGCAATAACTAGCAACCAAGATAAAACATGAGTGATTTGTAAAAGATGAAGGGAATTTCGGGGCATATTTATTAATATTTAAAATACCAGGGAATCCACTGGAGTAGAAATTAATTCCAGGGTTTTATATCTTGTAGATAAGATTATCAAGATTCTGACGAAAATTTATACTCGAATAGTAACGCTCAAAGAAGCTAATTTTCTCGTTGAAGGGAGGATACTTTTGGTAATGCGGCAATGTCTTATGGGTCCTTCTTTGAAGAGAAAGCAAAAATTTTTTTCTGGTATAATTTCTCCCAGACATTCGGAAAGTCCCACATATGAGAAGAAAAAAAAGGTAAGAAATCCGAAATTCATTCGTAGAAACTGAAAAAAATGTAGTTACAATAGCATGTACAATAAAATCATAAAAAGTATGAATAAATACCAAAAATTCTAGCTGAATAGCTATTATAACCAATGCTACATCAGACATACGAATTACTATGTATATACTACGAGCATATATTACTGGAGGATTTTTCTTTGCAATTTAATCTCTTTAATATTTTTTAATCGTCGCCAAAACGAACTTTGTCTTAATTCTTGCAAACAAAAACGAAAATTTTCTATTAGTAAGATTTAACTTAATGTGGCCTCTTTAACCTCACAAAATTAAAACTCATAAAATATTATATTTTTCATGAGACATTATTATTATTAGTGTTATTCGATCTTTCAAAGCTTAAGGATATGTCAGAATAGGAAGGTAAGTATACCCACTAAAAAGTTCTTGCAAAATAAACGCGTCAATGGAAAAAATGAAAATTTATAAGTTCGATAAACCAGCCATATGTGTCCCGTAAAATATTAGTCACAGCCCATCGTATCACTATAATTGTTAAAATATCCATGTTAAATATTATCTATATAAAGTTTTGTGGAATATATTTACAAAGCTTATTCTATTATTAACAATTAAATATTAGGCGATGCAACTCGAAGGTTGTTCACAAAATATTTCTTTGTAACGTTTTGCATATCTCGCAAAAAAAAAAATTCGGTGTCTTATAAAATCACCTGAGTAAAATTCCAGACTTTCCTGAAATTTCATTCAGTTGATTTTTAATTCCATCAAACACTCGTCACACAATATTCATGTAGTATGCACGAAATTCCTATCGATTTTATGACTCTTGCGAATCCAGTGACATTTCTGAAGACTCGTCACCGCGTCGTTGTCGCTTAGAAGCCTGAATATAAAAAATAATTATTTAAATATAAGAAATAAAAATCAACGAAAAAGAAGACATATTTTATAAATTATAATTTTCACCCTTCACCTTAATAGTTTAAAAACGACAGATATGTTAAACAAAAATTTTATGATTGTTTTTATTTATTTAAATGAATAAAAATTCAGTTTTTGATTGAAAACCCAGATGAAAAAGTAATATTTAGGTGATCGTAAATTTAATGTTTTAAAATAAAATCAGGTTCGCTTAGTTCACGAAAATTACTCAACAAAATTATTGTATCTTTATATGAATTTTTGTTGTTTCCACTTTGAGTTTTTTACTGTATAAATTTGAGTTTAGACTGTATAGGCGTGATATGTAGTTTTAGTTTATAACGCATCGCAGGCAGTCATGGTTATCTATATAGATTTCAGCGCATAAAAAATTGGCAAACAAAATTAAATTCTGTAAGTCCAAATGGAGAACATAAAAAAAAAAAAATCATATAAAGCAGTATTTATTTTTCCTTTTTATTAAGGGTCATTCCATATTAAATCATCCAAAAAATTCAGAAAAGTTCATACATGTCCTCAAATTTTGCTCATTTTTGGTTT
>JAUZNK010000574.1:0-28187 GCA_035046665.1 Euphysa ruthae
ATGTGATACATACATGATACATGATATATATATTTTTAACTTTTTTAAAGGTACCTGATAGTGATTTGCAAATCAAGTTGTTTGATATGTTATGTCTTTTATTTGATTAAAAACTGTATAGCCACTCTCAAATTATAAGCAATTTGAAAAAAAAATGTAATAGTCTATTCTCGTAGAATTAGGAATATTCTTATGACGTTAAAATTACTAATCTCGTTAAAATAATAGTAATTAATTATTAAATTAAAATTAAATAAAATTAAATTACATTATTAAATGTGATAGCCAAAAAATATCAGGTACACATTGAGTTTTGGAGAACATAAAGATTCAAATTTTTTTAGAACTGAAAGATCAAATTTTATAAAAGACAAATACCTCCATAAAAAATACTATGAAATAGATGAAGCACCTAAGGAAGCAACTATCGAAAGGCAAGATGAAAGTACAAATTATGACGACTCATCGGTACAAGTAAATACAGAAACCGGTGGCTCCGGAATATCAATTCATCAATCTCTTGATAATGAAGAACCATCAATGCAGGTTTGAAATTTAATAAAACCTGTATACAGTTTTCTCTGCCAGTCTTTTATGGAGTTCTTTTTTTTAATTACGTGAAGAAATGTTTCCACAATAATGATATACGATTTGACTTATCTACCTGTATGTGTATTCTTAGCATGAGTTTTATTTTGTTTGTTTTTATTACATCATATCTCTTAAAATTCTTTTGCTATTGGTCTAGGAAATCTTCATTCTGTGTACCAAAATTTGAAAATCTTTAATTGTTACATACTTGGACAATAGAATTCTATCTTACATATTTTATGCTTCATAATGTGTCTGTCTGATAACTTTTCTTGATATCATTTATTTTTCTAAAAAATTTTCACCAAGTCTGAAGTTCATGATTCAAGAAAAACAGTAGTTGGAAAAAAAATTTGTGTTAGAACCCAAATACACCCAAATTGGTAATTTTAGTTTCGAAGACCTGAAACATTATGAATTTGGTCCAAACATGATATTTTAACAATTTTCTCATGAACGTATTATATGTTTAAATTTTGAGGTAATTGTGTATGATTTTATGAATATTATTTCTAATTGTTTTCGTATGTTAGCCATTTTGAAAAATTTATCATAAGTTATTCCTAAGATATTGTATTCTTGTTCTTCAAAAATGTTGTATAATCTTGGAAAATTATACAGATGTTTAAAAAAATTTTTAACATATCTGGTGTTAGAAAATATTATTATGGTTATTTCAGACATTTTTCTAGATAATTAAACAAAAGTTGAAAATGTTCATGATGTCATTTCTGATAATTCCACAATATTGATAGTTTTACAGATTTTGAAGGCATTTTTAAGTCTCACTGCTACTCCCTTAGTGCTTGTGTTTTTCTTTTGGTTTCTTAAACGTTGTTTGTTGTAAATTTTTTGCTACGCTGTTGGAGACTCCTGCCTGAATAAAAGATTTAATTTGGCTATATCTGACTTTTTATCTGATGCTAGGGGTACTCAAATATAAATTAGAGCAATAAAATTAACTGATTTATTTATGTTGGAACACCTATCTGTAGCAAAAGCTGGCTGCCCTTAAATCGAGTTCAAACTTAGATTTTTAGTGTGTTTCTAAGTATGGGATAAGAAGTATGGATGAATGCTTTGAAAATTGGATTCACTGTTCCAATGGTAGCTGTGGGAAAATAAAAGTTGAACTCAGGTGTTGTCTAGCTGGAGAGTGGTTAAAATTAAACATTAAATAAGCAAATTCTGAAAAGCTATTAACATGTTTGTTATGCCATTATAATTTATTTAGTAGAATATAAAATCTCTCCACTGATCTACCTTGGATGCAAAGGTTTTCTTTTGTGATTGACCAAATTGAGTTCCATAAAATCACTATATAATACGTTTGTCCCATTTGGAAAAATTACAAAATTTATTTCCTAACAACTCTTTTTGTTGCCACATTTTTAAACAAAATTTCTCAGGTTCAAGTTTTTAAAATTTTTTGCTTTCTTTTTTGTTTGTAATTTTGTGTTAAGCTAAGTAAATATCTATTAAATTATTTGAAACATAGTGCATACCAGAAATTTTCCTTCTCTAATAAACGATCTTTATTTACAACCTTTTTTTAGTGACTTGAAAAATGTTTCATAATTTTATTCTAATTAAAAAGTTTGCTTATAAAAATTTTTAAATATAATATTTTTGTTCTCTGGCTAAATTGAGGGAGTCTTATTAGACCATACCCTTTTAGCTCACACAGTAGAGCATCTGACTCCCAACCACAAGATCATGGGTTCAAATCCAGGTAATCGCTTACTAAGAATATGACTAGGTCTTCAATGCAGTAAGTTTGGAGTTTTCACTTCTCTTTAGCTTCCTATATAGTAGTGGTTTCAAACCTTGCAGGAAGCGACTTATTTTTTTTTTTTTTTAAAAAAGACGAGAAACATTTTAGGTTTAAAATCAACAAAGTTTTTAAAATTATTGTTTTCCTGGGCTTCGAAATGTGTCAGACATAATGTCAAAGATGTCTTTTTTAGGTATTTTTTAAATTTTATTTCCATTTACCTGGAACTTGATGTTAGAAAATATTGTTTGTGATTCTTTTGCATTCTGACTATTTTGAAAAATTTTATCAGGGCAGAAATATTTTTAGTTTAGGCCAAAAGATGTGAAATTCTAATTTTGTATGAAGATGAAGGTTTATAGAGGGTACATTTTACCTAAAAATATCTACCTGACGAAAATTATTGCTAATAAAGCGGATTAAATTAGGATTGACATATAATACTATCGATCCATTGAATATCTAGACTTAACTTTACCTAACGTTAAAACTATTTTTGATAATTTTTCCATGTTTTCCACTATAATAAAAAACATGTTAATTAATGTTTTCTTTAGCAATTAAGTATTTATTCAATGAAGTATGACTCATCATTTTTGGAGATTTCTATATATTTCATGAAGTAGTTCATCCTGGAGTACTTTAATTGTTAAAGTGCTTTTTCTTTTTTTCTTTTTTTTTGAATTTTGTATGAAGTTAAAGGATCATAGAGCACGTCTTTTGATATAAATGACTATCTGTCGCAGACTTCTTTTTATCAGCACTGGGCCCAAATATGGCCCATCAACGTTTTTTAAATTTCCTCAAAATCTGGTACTTATTAGCATTATTTATATATTTTTTTTTATATATTCTGCGTGAAATTTTTTTACAATAATACCCTAATTCAAAATCTTGCATCTCTCGGTACTTGGCCCAAATATGAAATATTTTTAAATTCTGCTTCTTTTTTTTTCGTAGATTTAAAGTCAAACAAGAAGTTATATCTTTCAGTTATATTTTGTGGTTTTAACTTTAGATAAGTAACGTTTTTGAATCAACTATGTGTCTTGTTAATGGATGTGAGGTGCGTTCTATTATATATACCTGTTGTATTATTGAGGCATAGATTTTATATCCTATCTTTTTTGACACTTGAAAATTTTGAAAATGTTACGAACCTTAAATAAATTTTTAATTTGTCAAAACAAAATTATTCCGAAATATTCAAAATGTAGACTTTTTTCAATCTGGAAAAAAATTAATCATTGTTTTTTACTCCTCTGATTTCAAAATTAATTTGAATAATTTTTGAATCCTAAAATTTAACCAGAGAAAGTAAGAAAATTTGGTACTTGTCGACAAAAGTTTTCCTTTGTTAAAATTTTTACTCTATTTTTACATTATTCCAAGTCTTCCTCTGATAAAAAGAAATTCAATTTTTCATTGGAATAGTGTACTCTAAAGATAATTTTACGGTAATGTGCATTTTGAAGATCCATTGACAGGTTTATAGATTATATTTGACAAAAATCTCATATTCTTTAACCTGATTTAATTCTCTAATTTAAACAATCATTAATATAGGTGGTTGATATAGTTGCAGATCATTGAAAAATTACGTTAATCACGTGATATATTTGCTCAGAGTACAATTTAACAATGAGTTTACTCTTTAGTGGTTAATATATTCATAAAGGTTCATTTTGAACCCATGATGAAACCATCAACTACTGTTATTCAAAATCGCTTGATGACAGAACCCTATAAAATTTTTTGTTTGATGTTTGGTTCGCAATGGTATCTTTCTAGATCTGCTCATTAACAGGCCTGTTTTGGCTTGAACACGAAAAAAATCTTAATTTTTTCACTACTATTAAATATCTACACACTGATTACTCTCAGATTTTGGATTATGAACGAAATATTTTTAATATATTGGCCATATCAGTAATCTTGTACATTTTGCAAACAGTGCAAAAAAGCTGAAAATTTCCAAAAAAAAAGAGAAAGAAACCCCAAAATTAGGGTTTTATGACTTACCTTTCGATTAAAGTGAAATTTCGGATTACAAAATTATGGCTATTTTATTTGTTTTTGCTGATAGCTGAACTTATTTTACAGTATTGATATTTTTTTTTTTTTTTTTTTTTTAATAAATAATATATTTGTTGAGTTCTTATGGAAAATGTTCTTTCTAAAATTCTTCAAAGGATTTTGATGTCATCGAGTGACTCCCGGTAGTGTCATCAAATTCTCACTTAAACTAAAACTTGAGGATTAACAAAATTAAAGAAAAATTGATTTTGGAAGGACTTTAATTAAAACAAGCAAGCATATGAAAGCAACGACATTTTAATTTACTACTTCTTAAGCTATTTAATTTATTTGCACTTCTATTAACCAAAGCAATAAATTCAGAGAAATCAATAAATCTTTATTTATTTTTGTTTTTTAGTTTTTTTCGGGCCAAAATATGAAAATTTTAACTCCAAAAAGAACATTTTCTCAAAAAAAAATTTAAACTTTGCTTGTCGTTAGAAGACCATAGAAGGTTTTTGACTCAAATTTTCGGTACAGGTCCTATTTTCACTGGAAAGGACATTTTTTAAATTTTTTCGATATCTGTCCATTATCATTATATATTTTTTAAAACCTTGCTTAAATTTTAAGAAACACCGAGTGCATATTTTGACCCGTAAGGCTATAATTCTCTTTTTGAAAATTTTATTGTAATTTTAGGAAAAAACGTTGATCATCATTTTTGAGAGTTGTAATTATTATTTTTGTTACTTTTATAGTAGTTGCCAGGAGTCCATTAGTCTCTCTCTCTCTAAGCGCCTTTTTTCAGTTATCTGTTATCATGTTGATTAGCAGTTAATCAAATAGATTTCTCCGTCACTTATCTGAATTATTTTTTATCATAATCTAAACAATTCGATTATATATACTATAGAGAATTATTTGTTTTTAGCTGCATTTTATATCTTTCTCCTAATGAGCATTAATTTATTAATCTTAATGTCCGATAGGTGGAATGTTGAAATCAACTGAAAAGTTAAATTCCCGTGATTATTTGTTAGTTCCTCATTAATATCAGCAAACCCATAGGGCGCTTGAATCTCTTCATAAGGATTCTGAATAATGTTTGATCTGACCCGGCAAATTGCTAGTTTACCTTATCATCTGTAAAATTTAGTTTTTGCGATTTCTTTTTGCACTTTTAAATTAATTATTTTAATATTTAATTTCATTTTAATTATGTTAAATCGCTTTTCTGAAATTTATAATTTTGTTACAGTTTTTTTGGAATTTTGAAATAAAAAAAAAAACAAGCTGTGATAATTTAATAAACAAAAAATAATTATTACGTCTAAATTTTTATTATTTAGGACTGCAAAAATGGTATGCATGCCAGTCCAATTACAAGTAACACAGACCAGCCAAACGATAATCTTAGAATTTCACCTAACCACTTTAATGGAAATGCACTTGAAGATACACTTGATGAGGGTGAACCTTGACTCGCTACCTAGAGTTATATAACTTGGTTTTATCTAACTTATTGGGTTAAATCTGGAATTAGAACGCTATAGTGAAACAGATGGCAAAGGTGCAGGAATGGAATTTTGGGGTAACTTTATGTTGACATGAGATTTTAACTATGTTTTATATCGTAATTACCAATTTAGCGAGGTTTTTAAAATATCACACGATTGCAAATTTGGATGTACTTATAATTTTCATATTATATCCCGAAATTATTTTTCTATGTAGTTCAGATATTTTATTAATTCATAATCCCTTGTTTAGAAACCTTGTTCATGATGTCTATTTCTGTAGATATTCGTTAATTTTTCTCTTAAACCCTGAAAAATTACTGTTTTTTCTTATTATTTTTCTTAATTTTTAACCAACGTTGCCTTCCGTAATTTTTCATTTCGAAGGTTTAGTCTTAGATTAGGTCCAAAATGATGCCTGTTAAAATTGGTCTAATTAACTTTTCATAACTATTCTTTGTTGTATGTCGAAAATATATGGTTTTCTAGACTTAAAATGTCAATTATATAGTTTTCTGCGCATAAATTTTTTTCAAATTTCTGCTAAAACTCTTTTTGTTGTCAATTATAAAGTTAGATAACCCGAAAAGGCATCTTCTAGCCCATTTTTATTATAGTGTTTTCACGATATATTCTTTCCTTTTGGATAAATACTGAATTTTTTTCTATCATGTGATTGTATTTTTCTTTTATAAATGAAACTTAGCTTTGGCTTTGTAATAATCTTTAAATTCGAATTAATTTTTCTTGAAAAGTTTTTAGGCAAGTCAGGAGCTAGTCAGTCTTGCTTCCAATCAGTCAGAATGGTGGGCGCATTTCTTACATTACAAGCTTTATTAAAGTTTCAAGTAAAAATCGACTCATATTTGCCATGACTACTTTTCTTTAGGGAGTTTGTTAAAAACAAATTGTATAGAATATTAGTTTTATTTATTGAATTTTCTGTTAAATTTTCGTTTTTTATACTTTATTGGCTATAAATTATTTTTCAACAATAGTTTGTTGATTTTTTTAATTATTTGATTTTCATGTGCTGTTTTGCTAAATAACAGGACTTCTGTTGGAGCCAACAGATATTTTATTTTTCATAATTTGAGTGCAAAAATGTGACCGGTTTAGAGAAAGGATTATGACCAAATAATTTAAAATCAATGCTTCAACTAATTATTTGATTAGGGTTTGAGCATAGCTGCAACAATGAATGTTATATTTCTAGGACTTTCATAATTTTTAGGAAGAATTTTTTGAGTAAATTTAATTTTCAATGAGAAAAAGAAGAGTTTATGAATTTAGCTACAATTCACCGATTCAGAATGAAATTTACTGGCAAAAAATTTTTTTTCTATTAGTATGGGAATGTTGTCATTTAATTTTTTTTTTTTTTTTTTTTTTTTTTTGGATTGGGATTTTTCAGGCAATTGTGTTTTAGTGGTAGAGATGAAATACTAGTTAATAATAAAAAAAATTCTGAATTCAAAAAGAATGTATGAAAATTCTTCAAAAGGGATAATCTATGCTGGCATTAAAGTAGATCTTTTACCCTTTGGCTCTAAAGAAAATAAGTTTCACTAGGATAAGTTCTATATAAATTTCACTTGAAATTTCACCCTTTTAATTCTTTTTGTTCATTCGCCCAAAAAATTTTCGACAATAAGGCTTTGCTTTATCTATTCTCGCAAGGCTTTCTAACAATTTTTGGTTTTAAAAATAAGTGTCGTTTTTTGACACTGGACCATATGTCCAAATGTTTACACATTTCAACAAGTATTTCTGAATGTTTTCAGACAATAATCGCGTATTCTTTCCTCTATCACCTTGTTATTGTGGTAAACGTCTTCCATTTGTCGCTTATAATTGGCGTTTCCTTGGTTTTTTGCTATATAATGAGTGTAGTTTGGACCAAGCCACCATTAATAGTTAGCATCCATGAATATGTTATGTTAATAATATTTTTTTTCGTTTGTAATGAAAACTTTATTTTTATTAAATATAAATTATTATTATTGTTAAATTTTTTTTATTTTTATTGATTTACTCGCATCTGGGCATAACTTTAATAAATTGAACTGTTTAGCCTTACAAAATTTTATAGCTTATTATTATTTTTATTATTATTATTCTTTTAAATTTCATTAAATTTGTGCAATAGCACTAGTAACATTTGGATTGAAGAGCCCATTTTAGCTTCCTTATATTATTGGAATTTTTCAATGCTTTGGAACATTATTGCTCTCGTGGATATATATTTAGGATAGTTTTTGTCTATTTGCACCAAATAAGTTGAAGGAACAAAAATTGTTATGAACTACATTTTATTTCTTTCAAATTTATTGAAATATTTCAATAAATTTGAGCATCGGTATCTTCAGTGGTATTTGTTTCTGTTGAATTTTTTCTAGGATTACAGACAAATATTTCAAGAACCAATGTTTAATAATATCAATTTAAAATAGCAATTTTTTTGTGTAAATTATTAATAAAGTGAGAAAAAATGGAAAAATTTTGAAAATTGATATTTGTCAAAATTACCGTTTTACTCACTTTACTTTTAAATTACAAAAATTTGTATAAACGCAACCATTATATGTGAAAGTTTTTCAACATTGCGATTGGACAATAAAAAGTTTCTTAATTTCGTTCTTCTTCATCCCTACTTTCATTATCACTTGCTGAAGTCAGAACTGTCAATTTAATACTTTCGTCATCATTACAATTGGTATTTTCTAAACGTTCTAACTATTAAGAAACCTGGTCTCCTTTAAACCAATTTGTGTCCAGTTGCTCATGGTTTCTCTTAGTTTCCAGCCATAACCAATAGGAGTTTAAGCAGCTGCAGAGGATGCTGTTTTTTACAGGCGTGCAATAAACCAAGCTTGTCTTATTTGCTGCTCTAGAATTTTTTGACTAGGCGGAAACTTGGTAGGATCAATAGATTTGATGTTGCTGAAAGGGCGTGTAGTGACGCTTGGTTTTGATTTTTCCTCAAAAAATAATTTTTAATTACGTCATTTATACTGTTTCGCCAAGCTTAATAAAAGTGTCCGACTTAAAATAGGCGATTGAATCTTGATCTCCACACCCTTTTCTTGACATATCCTTGATAGAAGGAGAGTCATACACGTCAAAGCATAAACCATCATGGTAGTGGGTTAGCTTCAAGACAGTCGAAATAATCTTTTGTGCAAAAATGTCGTTATTCAGAAAACGTGCAAATTATAAACATTCTCTCAGCAAACATCGTCTTAGGAGCTTGCGGTCCCTCTGGACTGATCTTCAGCTTATAATATCATGCGCATTATCTAATATCATGCACATTTTACTTAGGACTTGTTCATAATACCATCTGTGTGTGCATAGCAATATGGTTGTGAAAACCAGAGGGTGTTCAAAGATTGTGGTAAAGTTGATTTTTAGTGTCAGAGAAAGGAAAAGTAGCTGCCCGAACATGTCTCGTGTTCATTTAGTTTGCTCAATTTTCTTTACTTATGCGGATATGCTCTTGAGAAAATTTTCATAGCAATATTGTACACTCTACTTTCCGAACTGATTTTTCAAACCTTGCGTTGTCTTCTGACATTCACAAACTATGTCTTTGTTTCATCTCTTAATAATTCTTTCTTTTAATACGTGAAGCAAATAGATTTCAGCAGGCACCACCTGGTTTACAGTTTTCATATTGAAAAGACAATCTTTTTCGTGAGTGTTAGAAAGGATTTTTTGTAGATTTAATACGTTTTTTGTCTTCTCTAAATCACTTTTGTCTCTGACCATTCTTGTTGATCTCACTTCTTTATTGCTTTCTCTGCCACTTTTCATATCAACAAAGCGAAGAAGAGCATTTGTAATTTCACTCTTCATTACACGTATTAAATTCCACCTGTTCACTGCTAAGTTTATATCTGCAATGACCATTAAACCTTTCAAACGATTTTTTGCCTGAGCATTGATCATCTGCTCTAAGGCCATGTCGACAGGTGCTCCTGCAAACGGATTGCCTGGTCTATTGACAGAGAATGCTCCCTTTACTAAATAAAGCCTTTGTTAACTCTGGTTTATTATGCTTCAAATCTGACAGCTCTAATGAATAATAAATCATCCATCTCGCATTGTTTTAATGGTTCGTTGCAAAAAAATTCAAATAAGCTGTAGCCATAACATATTCATATCGTTTGCTTCTATTGAACAGTGCAAAATCAAAAATCATCTATAATTTTGGCACATTACATCTAAAATTGAGTTAAATATTTATTCTTGATTAACAAACCTGGTTATTTTCATAACATTTCTGTTGGTTCCATACATCCAGGACTTTTAAAACAATCGGTGGCTTTTTGATAGCTTCAAGAATAAATTGTTCCATATGACAACCTTGAAAAACTGCTGAGAGCAGGGTATGTAAACAACTGCAACATTTATTTATTTTTCTTTTGAGAAACTGGAGCAGAAACCAGCTGTAATCACCCAACTACCTGATAAAACATATTTACAAACACAGAACCAAACGTTAGTTGTTTCTTACCCTGGGTTTGTTTTGCGACTTTAGCAAATGAAAGAACATAAGTAATTATAGTGTACTTTTATTCATAGTATTCTTAAACTTTCAGTGATCCTATCATTGTCTCTCTTATAACATCTGTTCCTGTTGGTGGAAGTGCGATGTGTTTCATTTGTCCAAACTCTGTTTAGGGCTTCAAACGTCATGCTATTCCAGTCTGTCCACATTAGTATATCTCTGAGCCAATTAAAGGAAAATATTCATAGCATATATTGGTATATGCTTGTGACATTTCTTAAATTAGGGTAAGTTATCACTTTCTCAAAGTCAAATCGTAATATTTTTTCTGTATGGCTGGCTTACTCTTGTTGCTGTTTTTGAAGCACATTAGTGATATGTTTCTTTTCTTTCCAGGTTTTTCGTTGTTAGTAAGTTGTAAGTATCAAGACTATGTTTGAATGTTTACATCAAAGTTACTCCACGCAAGTCTTGTGCACAAATTTCGATTTTTCACAAATTTATCTACAATCATGGACAAAATCTTATGACACTTATACGCAATTAGGACACCTTAATAAATTACCACAAGCAAAATACGGATACACCGCCCTTGGTACACTCAACTTTAGGTTTACATTTTGGTTAATAGACTTCGTCCGTACTAATTTGGGATTGCCATAATTTTGCGATTATAGTCTAGAAAATCACTTTTACACCATGCGTCAAATGTGACTTTGTGCTAAAATTTGATAAAAGTCCAATATATTATGTCCAAGATTGTAGTAGGATTTTAACTTTTTGAGCTGTGTAGATTCTATACCAATATCAATTTTCCTGGCGCTTTCACAATGTCCCAGCATGGCAACCGTCTTACTCCCTGTGATTGGCTTTATTGACAATCCTAAAAAAAAAAAAAGTTTCCTTGAAAAAAGCTTGCCTCCAGAGCAAGGGTACATCGCATTAGTGGAAGATTGTATACCGTTCTTTTTAAGTTGATAAGTTACCCTGTATAGTGTCCTGAAAAAAATTTTGCCAGATTAAGGTGCATCTACTTCGCCGCATAATACAGTTTATGGACTTAATGGCTCTTCTAATGGTGTAGGCTGTAAAGCTAGGATTTACTTTCTGAACTGCGAGACAATTTTCAATATTACATTTTCTGACGTCTGGCAATTCGATTTGGCAAATTTGTATCACATATCTACTGTTTTCGTGTTAGTGGAATCTGCAACAATATGCACTCTTGTACTTTCGTCCACTTCTTAAATTTTTCTAAAAAAAGTTACCCGTAGACTGCCCATTCTCATCAGGATGAAACACACGCGTTGATGACTGCAGGGCTAACCCTTCTAAATTTATTCAAAAATTGATTTTTGTGCTTTTATATACTTTTAAATACGTAAAATAAGAAAAACGTCACTTTAAATGCTAATTTTGAGTATAAGTACTTAAAATTTCATTTTTAAATATACCAATTAAATTCTCACCCATAGCAACTCATTTAGTGTTCAGGAATTGCTCTGTCGTGGCACGCACGGTAATATAAACGATAAAATCCTGCATATTATGGCTTCTTGACATACAAAGCAATCGAGAAAAAATTGGTTCTACAGGTCCGGACGATTATTTGTCAACAAAAAAGCTTTTGAAGTTGTTAAACAATTTTAATTTTTTTTAATTGGTTAAAAATTGTAGAATCAAGCAAATAACAAAAGAATCTAGGCGAAGAAAAGGATTTAATACGAAAACATCTACTGTAGCTGTAAATGAAAACAATGATAATACTGTAAATATTGAATAACAATTTAAATACAGTTAATTTATAAATATATACTGCTGAATCTACTCAATCTTCTACTTTTGTAAATTGCGAATTTCTCGATGAAAACCGAAACGAAATTGGTATTTCAACATCATCTGTATCTTCTGGTAAAATTGAAGATGTGAAAACATCTACTTCAGGCAAATTTAATGCTGGTTCCAGGTTATCGTTCAATATTTGATAGTTAGCTGGTAGAAATTCTACGTTCAGAGGTTTTGATGTAAATACTAGAACGGTGTATACAATGCGTTCTATGGATCAAGGTTATATGGGTGTGAATAAGGTTACCCCACAATAATGAATCTACCAACACCAATGACTGAAAAAATTTTTACAAAATTGGCTAAAATGTACCAACCATCGCCAAAACTGTTGCAGAACAAGCAATGCTTGATGCAGCAAATGAATAGAGAAATAACATACTGTCTCTTGATTGAAGTAGTTGATCTTGCGACGGTAAGTTTCGATGAGAGAGAGAATGAGAATGTTATATTTAACGTGGGGAACCAACAAATTGCCGAGACAATATTTCCAGATGGGCCCACGTGGCAGGTCTTGGAGTACTTAGAGCGCCCATTTGCGTCTACGAAATTCGCTCAACCAAACAACCCGACCAATTTGAGCTAGCGTTGCGTTACGCAATAAGTTTTGCTCAGAAACTCAGAGATAACATAGAAATAAATTTCCGCCAGAGTTGGGAGTAGAACTCGTAACCTTTCGTTCCGGAGTCAAACGTCCTACCACTGTGCCAACTCCACATGTTGCGGCTTGTCGTTATTGAACCGTATGTTTGCTGCAATATCCATTGACAGCGGAAAGGTTTGGGATGTCGAGCATTTACGATGCAGTTGCAAACTTTAATGATGGCAAAAAAGCCTCTGTGAATATTTTGAAATAACTGAAAATGGAACCATTTGTTCAAATGGTTAGAGGCTGTCAGGAAATAAATGCAAAACAACTACGCGATGCAGAAGTTACGAAGATGAGGCGACAGATATTACGTACGAAAAAACTGAAAAAGAGGGTGTAGTGTATGTAACAGGAGGATTTTATTGTTACTGCATAGATTTTGTTAATTTTAAACTGCTTAACCTTAAAATTAGTTCTTATAAACTTTTCTCTTTACGTTTTTCTCAGAATGTCATTTTGAGTGTGCCAGCCAAGTTTCTCAATAACTTTGAGATTTTTTTCTGAAATTTTGAGGGTGTGTTGAGACTTTGCAGTGAAATAAGTGAAAAAGAAATTTTTTTATTAAAAAAATTGTTAGGGCCAAAAAACCTACAAAAAAATTCCCCGATATTTGACCTTGCGGTCTCCAATTTATCAATACCCGAAATTAATTCACTTAATAGTTTAACTCTTTATAAACATCATGTACAAATTTGGAACTTTATGTAAACATAAAGTTTGGGTCAATTTTCAGGTTTTTGCTGGTTTCCTCGGTAAACGAAAATATTTGTTTGAAAAAAATCTTACATTGATTTGTAAACGTTTTATTGATTATTACTGAGAATTAAAATTAGAGGAGGTAGCCCCTTGAGGTGTTCGTACATACAGTGTTAGCGGGGGTAGCCCCTTGAGGTGTTCGTACATACAGTGTTAGGAACAAAACAAAAAAAATCTTATTTAGGTTGAGTTTTAGTATTTAATTTGGTTATATTCAACTTAAAAATCAAAACCACGACAAAAAATTGTCAAAAAATAAGTTTTTGGACCCAAAAACCACTGAATCAGCATATAACGCTGTGAATTGTAACTCAAAAAGAAATTATCAGATTAAATTCAAATTTTGCCCATACCTTGCCTATAGTGAGTTTTGTGTCTATGATAAATTTTTTTACGTTGGGCCAATTAGATCTCTTGCATCACAAAATCCATAATGGTAGATTTTTGACAAAAAATTTATGCGGACCGGACACATTATCGTGTCAAAATATGTTTTTTATTATTATTATTAGTACGTACCAATTATATAAAGAAGAACATTTCCTAAAAGTTTTGGAGTATCAGTCAAACGTTAAGAAATTAAACGCCGCATTGTGAAAAAGCCTGAGGTTTTAAAAAAATAACACCATATTAAGACAATCAAATTCACTCAAGTTATTTCAGTCGCTGAATGGTTTGTAACCCGGAAAAAAATATTACCAAGCTAAAAAAATTATATCTCATTTGAAAGATAATTTGAAGCTGACCCGCTTTTGCATAACATCTATGATCCAAAAATGCACAAATTAGAAGTTATAAGCCATTCCATTATTATATTATTATATTATATAATGTTTTCAAGCAATTTATCATGGCAGAAAGAAATTCGAACTGGTCTCTCCATATCCAATCTATCTTAGATTTGCTCTTGCTACTAACGGGCATATAGCTTATATCAAATGTGCAAGATTCTGTTCAACAAATGCGAGCTTTACCTATAAGTCATTTTTGGCTGCAAAATTTCTTTAAGAATGGACTACCTGGATTTTGCCGATCCAACCGACACTTGGAGTGGCTTATGGAGTGACTTAGTCATAGAGCAGACTCTTATGAAGTCTATAAAATCTCGAGGTGGGTTTACAAGAGGACATGGTATAACAGATAGTGTGTGTCATTTATCGGTTTTCAGTCCATTGTGCAATAGTGATGATTTTCTGGACTAGATATTAAGTCGAGTGCCATTATTATGTAATATTTGGAGGCTGGCTTGCATAACGCAATCCATTTACTTTTGTTGATGAACGTCTACATCCCTTGAAGGTTTGCTGTCATTAAGGGGGATGTATGGTAAAAAAACACGTTTTTTGAAATCTGAAGTTAACCATTTCAATTAAAATTAATGTGTCATAGCAGCTTTTATAATAATACAATAACATAGTTAAATATAAAACAGGTAAAAAAAAAGAAAAGGTGTAATTACCTAATTAGCGACTCGCTAAAGTAGGTAGCAGAGATTTTTGATCAAAGATAACAAGAGAACATGTAAAGATTTTTATTTCAAACTTTGGCCAATACTTCATACCAACTAGCTTGATGTGTTAAACTTTCAAAGGTAAAATTTTTGTTTTTAAAATTTTCGTATAATTTTGTTTAGCTTGTTCAGCAAAAATTGTTATAACTAGTTTAAAAATAAAATTTTAAAGGTTTAGCACATTGACTATGAATAAAAAAAGTTTTTTTCAAAATTTCATGATTATTGGACTAGTTTTGTTTTCAAAATTCTAAATGGAGAAAACGCAATTTTAAATAAAATATAATCAACAATGTAATAAAAAAAACTAAAATCCACTCTTTTCATACACTAATCCTTCTTTTTCTTTATTATCATCATCATATCCTTTTCTAATATCTCTTATTTTCATTCACCTTCGTTTACCGGTGTCGCTCATTTTGTCCAGTGTTCATATTACATAAAATAAAAACATCTAACAATCCATTTCCGCCTTCATCAAAATGCAATACAGCTGACGCTACACCGATATCAAGAGTTAGCTTGCTGACAAAAACGTCCTTTGGGAGACGTTTCCATATAACGGCATTTAACGTTTCGTTACCATTTTGTGTCTTGCCATCAAGGTAACGCTCCAGTAAACTGTCCGCTGCTAGATCTTTGAAAGAGAAGATAGGTTTAAGGATCTCATGTATTGCATTAGGGATAATAATTATTGAAATAGGTGGAGGTTTTCCAACTAAATTATTTAATTAGAATTTCCACCATATCAGGAGTCACTAGGCAAAATCTGTGCCGCTGATCATCTGAATTGTGAAAAAAATTTTCTGTAACAGCTTTCTTCATTGCATAAATATACTTTTGCTTTTTCAGATTGCCATCCCGTAATAATTTTGAAGGGTATTAATAACTCAGATAGACTATCAGCCTATCTTCCTTTTCCGATAAGCGTTTTTCCGTCTGTAAGAGTTTTACCCTTCTATGTATTACAAAAAGTACATAGTCGAGCGCCAACACGTTTTTGGATGTGGCCGAAATATTCATTTTTAATAATTACATAGCCTGAGTAAGAATATGATTTTCAGCACTCACTAAAAGATTTACTATCACCATCTCCCCTATACTCTCCTCTCTACATTGAACATTATTTACTCGAATAGACTGATCAAATATTTGTAAGGCACCGGTGTAATCCATTGACATTGGTGATCTAAAAACCATGCATTATACTCAGGCGTGTTTTATCTATTTTCCCAGATTTTACACGTTTTGCACGTTTTAGTTAAAACCGCCACGTCAACGCATTTTCCAGAAGAAATTGCTGCTAAAACACAATTTGACGTAGAAACGACGCCGTTGCCGTGTTCCGTCAAAACTTGCAGTAATAATTTTCACGGAAGTATCATCAAGGTTTGGCATATCATTTGGAACTGCCTCTTCTGCTGATTTAATCATTTGGAATGCCTCAATAAATTTTTCATAAATAAATGAAATTATATTCGAATACGACACAGCTGTCATTGGTTCATAATGCTTTAGAAATTTTTAATGGATAACCGTCCTTTGCCCTTTTTACGAAAAGCAATGATCGCTCAAGTATTTATATCAAAAAAGTTTCTTGCCTTTTTTGGATTTTCTTCATTTACTTTACGTATTGTCTGGGATGTATATATAAGTTTTGACCTTTTACATTTCCTACATGAAGCTAAAAAAGCGTTACATAGACCTTTTTTTTCTTGGTAGACATTCAAACTTTAGTAATGAAGTTGCATGACATGTTGGAGCTGGACACCGACCTATTAAACGTATTAATTGACACAGCAACTCAGAGTCAAACATAACACTGCTTAAGTCCAGTAAAAGTTGATCGTTACACTTTTAACCTTTCATTTAGAGTAATTTTCAGTTTCTTCGCTGAAGAAAATGAAGCTGTATTTTCCTCTGAGAACAATTCGCTTCTTTTTTGAACATCAGAATGTTGGTTATCTTAAAATTTGCGTTTATAACGATACCCTACTTTATGGAAAGTAGGGCGTCGTCAGGTAAATCCTTAAACATGGGTTTTAAAAGATTGTGAGTGTTAAAAGGAATAGATAGGTAAAAGTACCTTTTATTTTATTTAGCTTCCATTTGCACCAAGTGTTGATACCCCTCCGTCACATACCATGACGACCAGCATCATCAGCTAAAGCAGTGCAGTGGTATAGTACTGCGCCCACGGCTGTTCTCATTGAGTACAAGTGTTATTTATGAAAGCTAACCCATAATAATTTTGCATTGAGTTAATTATGCTTTCTGCAACTTTTCCTTTACCTCCCATTGGGGTTTTTTGTTCCTTTGTAGGACTTTACCAATTTGCTCAAAGGAGTACCTAACCATTTTTGCACATAACCTATGCATTCCAATTTCACAAGCATAACATTTAAATTTTTACAAGGAATAGTTTCAGTAAAATCCTTAAAAGAAGATATATCTCCATCATTAAGGTATTCATGGTAAAATAAATTGCTCTTCTCTACTGAAAAACAATTTGAAGCGTGACAACGCCTACAGATTCCATTGAACCAGACAATTTCGTATGATTAAGATTCCAAACGTGATCTGCTTTCTACCGGTCATATGTATGAGTACCTTTCCTTTCTGCCCATATTTGGCATCTTTTACTTATTTTAAATCACATCACAAAATGAGCGAAATGGTTTTCAACAATGCTTGTGATAACTCCGTTCAAGAAAAAAACAACTAAGCCATTAGCCATCCACCGTCAATCTTGACATGTTTTTTTGTTGGGCCGTCATAAAAAGAGCTTTGAAAATTATCAGCAGCTCTCTTCCTGCACTTTGTGGCAGGCTGGTTGTATGCATTTTAAATTTTATAGTTATTTAATTGTTTGAATGCTCTCTTGCTCAAAGAATTCAAGTTCATACACTAAGAAAATATTTGTATTGCTGAAAGCTGACACCCAATCTCGCGGAAACCAGCAACAGCTCTAGCGTTAACCTCATAAATGTTGCGGCGTTAAACTTTTCTTTCCTTAGAAAATCCCTTTGAATAAGAAAAAGTCTTACTCTATGCCTAAGAGGAACATCTTATTTATAGGCTGTGCACAAATCCCATTCGTATTCACGGTTGTTGATGATAGTAATATTATTAACCTGACACGTAGGATAGTTCAAGAAAGGTACAAACATGCTCTTCGTGATAGAAAAATTCATCATCATGTTCATTAACAAGGTCACTGCAATGTTCAAGTTTTATTTTCTTTTCACTAGCACACATTTCTTCCATATAGGTAGAAGAAAAAGCATTCTTACGATATTTACTGGTGGTTAGCGCTTTCTGGAAATATTTTGTTTGCTTGGCATTGATAAAGTGTATCAATGAAGTCAATAACTCTAATATTTATATCCTGTAAGTAAAAACATAATCAGAAAACTATATCACTTATCTTAGAGACTAGACTATAATAAGATACCTAATAATGGAATCTACTTTCATTACTTTCTCTAACAAAGATCGATCTGTTTTTGCCAGGAAAACACGGAACAGGAAATTATTCAGTTAAGATGGCTGAGACCCTCTCGTTTCTGGATGAAGGGGAGGTGTTTCTAATCAGGCTACCTACCATACCATACACCTAGTATAATGATACAGAGAAGAACAAGCTATTGGATTTTCCGCAAAAGAAATCCGCCTAACTCCTGGGAACTACAAATCTGCGTCCTCACTAGAAGACTTAATTAATGAGCTCCTTAAACACACATACCTCGCGGTCTCGGTGAATACAGCTACGATGAAATCATCTATCGTAATGACTAACAATAATGTTTTTTCTAGGGTTTTACTTGCGCTTCTGGGTTTCCCAACAAGAAGACAACTCGAAGTTTGAACCAATATTAGTCCTAAAGTTGTGGACATGAATTGAGGAGTGAGCAGTCTTTTCGTCTATATCGGTATTATCAAGAATACGAAAATAGGCAGTTTTAAATTAGCATTCCTGCATACCATTCCACTAGGTGATGCCAGTCCTGGTGATATAATCGACTGGAAGGCTAGTGGACCTGACTACCAAGCTCATAAATTGAAGACACGCTCATTTTAATCAATCGAAGTAGAGAGACATATAGGGCGGTAGATAGACTTCAACCAACGCGTCCTATATATTCGAACCGGCATTCGCTAAACGAAATGAGAGTTGCAGTAAAGCTTACTTACTACTAATACGAAAAGGCGCCACTCTCTTGATCGCTGTTACCAAGCAGGTGGAACATTGCTTCATTGCTTTCAAGGAGGCACATGCTTTTTTGGAAATCGTTGAAGTGGAATAAAGCATATGGCAGTCCCTGTAATGAAAAGCGTTGCCAAGGCTACTCCGCCAATGGTCCAACAAGTGATCTCAGCGTATGTTACTAAGATGGAGCTGCTAAAATAGAAATTGAAGTTTGTGGTTCAAAGAGTAAACACCAAGGAAAACCTCATGAATCTTGGACGTACATAGCTTACCATTGCACGTCCGATTCTGTGAATCAGTCATATAAAACACTGAAGTGGAACCTGTTCATGAAAAGAGCAATCTTAACACGCACGATGATAGTCACACTATTGTCGAAAAACAAGTACTGGAGTGAGAGTGGTGCTGATCAGCTCGAAGAACGGTATCCAGAAACCCCAGCACATTTGGAGATGTCTAAGCCATCATAGATTGCAAGCTTTCATCAATTCCTTTAATCGTCGGTTGGCTTAGCAACTTTTCAGGGCGCATGTAAGTAAGTAAGTATTTACTCTGCCATAAAGAAATTTACACTAGCTATGAAAATTACAAGACAACAGAAGGCAAAAAAAGTAAATAAAAAATGCAATAATAAAATAACAAAAAGAATAAACATTAAGATAAAAAACGTAGTGGCAAGAATAGGCACAAAAAATTTCTGTCACAACAATATTTCCATTGTTAATTTCTATTTGAAAAAAAAGAATTGAACCAGAAAACTGCATTTTCCGGAAACGCATGGACTTCAGTTTTTCAAGCAAAATATTGAGACCTGTTGTGTCAAAGGTTTTTTGGAGATCTTTAAGGATTATTCCAGTGTGATATCCCTTTTCCAAACCTTTTGTAATTTTGTCATGAAGATATGACAAAAATGTTTTCTTTTTCAACGAATTCTTTAGTTTGACCTTAAATAACTTTTTCAAAAATCTCGGATGCTGTTATTAATATGGGTCTGTAGTCTTAAAATAATAGCAAATCTGTCCTTAAAGAACATAGCTGATGTTTTATAAAACCCTGGTGACTTAATTAATTCTAAATCATTAATATGTTTTTAACTATATCCTCAGTGACCCTTGAGAATTTAAATTCCTTCGAAATATTCTTTTGGCCATAAAAATTTAGGTTTGTTTGACTATTATAAATATTTGAAGCTTTTGGAAGGAGATTTTAAACACTTATTCAAATATTTCCAAAAAATTCTTATAGCAAATTGAAGGTTTTTTGAACTTTTTATTTCCAGGCCTAAACCTAATGATTTTGCGGGTGTAGAAAATTTGCTGATAACCATAAAGAGAAATTTCAAGTGATCCCTGCTGTGTGATCTTGTCAGAAGCATTTGAGACAATGTGATCTAACAAGACGAGGTGTTTGGTGTTACACTTCTAGGACTCCTGATTAGTTGTATAAGACTAAACGTAAGAAAAAATTTATAATACTTACATAAAAGTGCATTTTGTGTAAGAGCTCTGTTGTCAAAAATATAATTGTTATTATCATCCAAAAGATTAACATTTAGATCTGCTAAAATAAAATATCTTTTCCATCCTCATAAATTTGGTGCAAAAAAATTTTAGACATCAAGTAGTCTGTACACTATACCTACTGTTAAAGGTCTATTTCTGTCTATTTTTAAAATTTGGTATCCACTAACTTCAACTTCCCTATCATCTATGGAGCTATGAAGCTTACTTTCAGTAATTCCAATAATTGATGGTTTAGAAATAATTGAAACCCTTTTTAAATTTGATAGCATGTTGTTTACATTAAAATGAATGAAGTGTAACTCTTTTTGCCTAAAAGGGAGCCACAATTGCTGATGTTCGTGAATAAGGTTTTTTATATCATATTGCACAGGTCCAGGATTAAACTTAATGTAACCAGATAATGTTAACATGAGAAGTTTAAGAAAAATTAGAAAATGTAATTTAATGCACCAATTAGTTTGAAGGAATTTTTGTAGAAACATGTATAAATTATGTGAGCGAGAGAAGTTGCAGAAGCATCAATTTGATTACTTAACAGACCTAAACTAAAGATTAAATAACCTATGTTAGAAATATAAATACTAGGGTAATAAAATAAAACATACCTAAAAATACAAAGTTAAAAACACTAACATATTTAAACTAAAACTTAAGAAATGCGAGGAAATGAACTTTGAGAATAGAAACAGTAATGCCCAAAACACAAAAAACAAAGTCAAAAATAGTGAAATGACGATAAAATGATTTTTCTAATTTTATATTTATGCTTTGATTTATTATTATTATTTTTTTTTTTTTTGAGTTTCGTAAATAAAGGTATTTAGATGTTTGTAACAAACACATCTGATCAGAGCACTTCAAAAAAGTCAGAGAGTAAACAGGTCTAGTATCAATGTCCCTAAATACACAATAAAAAAGAGATGGTAAAATCAGCTGCTTACAATACTAAACTAAGGATAACACTATCAAAAAAAAGATTAAAAAATTCTAACCTAAGTTTAAACAACAATTTCAAAGAAATATTCAAGATTGGAATTTTTGTTTCCACACGGTGTTTTTCTTCAGTAGTTAAATTATAATAAAGGTGACTTGGTTTATCTCTTGATGAGTTTAAAATGACATTATTATGATTGAAATACGTAGATTTTGTGTATTTCTCATTGACGAAGTTAAGACATTCTTGTTGATTAGATTGAGAAAAATTTATCATTGCAGATCAGGCAAAAAGTGCAAACAGAAATAATTTTCTGAGGGTAAAACACTTCAGATTAGCTAGATATAAATAAAAAAATGACCTAAATAGTATCAATATAAATTTCAATGAATAATCAAATAAAAACAAGAATAAATAAAAAAAAAGTTTAAAAAATTTTTAAATAAAATTAATAAAAAGATTTGAATTCAGTAAAGTATATAAAAGTTTAAATAATGGTATAAAATTTTTTGATTGAAAAAATGAAAAATCTCAAAAGGATCTCAGCCAGTAACACTTGTAAAAGTCCTACCAAAGCACAAAACATGCGTCTAACTGGCTCAACTCCACCTCCCACCTAAGAAAGTCTACTATCACCCAAAAAATATCCACAAAAAATTTATGGAAATAATTAGGGATGACAATGGCCAAATTCACAGTGGAGGAAACTGACAAAGAACCAACTTTAGTCACAAGGATAGGTTTCCACATAGCGTTGCCCACACCCTCCTCACAGCCACCCACAAGTACAAATAACTAGTCCCGATCACGAAAAGTGCTTGCTATTCGCTTGGGATAGCTCACAACATTACGTACTCGGCTAAACTTCTTCGCACGTGAACGACATGACTTTGGAAAAGTGGGCTTCGCCATATGAGAAACATAGCTGTCGTCAACAAATGTGGAAGAGTATCCAGAAGGAAGTTTTTGACAACAACCTGCTTTCTCCTCCCCAACGCAATAAGATAGTTGGCATGACTTAAAGAAGAATTCCTTTTGTGATAAAGAGCTAGTTTAAATCCCATTGCCAATTTAAGGCTACTCTGTTCATTAAGATGTAGGCCATTGATCCAAAACAATTCTTCTTGAATGTTTCCAGCCTTATCAAACCAATTCGAGTGATCGACGAATGTGATGTTGATTTTAGAACACATATCACGGATATGTGTATTTGTTTGAGCCACTAGACCAGCGAAAAAATGACCAATACAAGAAAGAATAGCAGGAACAATTAAATTGATGCAAGGGTAATTTCTACGAACATACATACAAATCTCCAACAAACCATTACAAATTTTCCAAGGTGAATGATCGCTGAAGTTATTGTGCCACATTGAATAACAATCGATCGAATTTTTTTATTGAATCGAGGTTTCTTCACGCGCCAAAAAACATTCTCCACCTTGTCTCCTCCAACATTAAGAAGGTCTCCAATGCCATCCCGATCTTTGTGGTAACAGCTCACCCCTTTAGCAATTGAGTCGCCAAAGATAATAAGCTAGCTAGCATTCTTCCACATCTTTTTTCACTCCTCGTGCTCTTTTAACCAGCCAAATTTATTTCGTTGACAAGGAGTTGCAGCAACCGACAACATGCGATAAGATAATCAGGGATGATTCCTTTCCAGCTCGATAAATAAATGAATAATAAAAATCTCAGGAATGGTTGTTATGACAAGGCACAGAAATCTTTTTGGTAGTCCTATATTTTCCTCTATTCCACACATAGGGTGTTACCTAGAGCATCGAAAGCAATTAAATCAAAGGCAGTCTCAAGGGTAAACATATCCTCACATAGGCAACCTGTATTTACGAGCTTCCTGTGAAAGCGTTGTAGTATTAGCCGGTGCTTGGGCGTCAACGCATTACCTGCTCGTATCATATTGTCCTGGAAGTGGTTGACTACATAGCCAACAAAACAATTTGTGAACTCCCTATCTTTTCGTGATTCAAAAATCGGCCCTGGTTTTCCGTGCTCTTAGGGAAGCGGCCGAAGCTTATAACGAACATTTACCAGATATTCCCGACCCTTCCTCCAAATTTGCTGATTAATACCATGAAGCTGGCACTGACTTGATCCCTGTGAACAACAGTATTCCCCCTTAATACGGTGGTCAGAGACAACTTCTTCCTCGGTCACTAGGGCTAGGAGTTCTTTAGCTGAATTACATACAACAGTAAATAGTTTGTAGTATTCTTCTGGATCTAAAGCTCTAGCATTTCCAAGGTCATGTCTATGGTTACTAAAACGTCTTTTTTTTTCAAAGAGACGCAATGCACCTGACCCTCGTTCTTGATATGTGGCCCTCTTCCAACCGGCTGCTTGTCAAATCGACGACCATCGACACCTTTCTCTATCTATTTCCAAACAATTTTTTAACAACTTCCGTGAGGGTCACATATTCAGCAAGTATTTTTTCGTCTTCATCCGTGAAGACATCGGCCTACAGAGAAAAGTCATGGATTTAGTCCCTACACCACATAGCCTACACGGAACTAGTGACTTTCTATTAAAACGTAGCTTTGGCGATGTGTGCCACAATATATGTCATTAATATATCTGGAGGCTGCTAAATATAATGACTCCGATTAGCTTGTTTAATTTGTATATAGTTTTAGAGTTAAATGAGCGCATCGCAACCCCAACGGGTAACGTTGAACTCGTGATTAGGACACTAACCCATTTTTTGGAAAGAACTAATTCAATATTAGAGTAATAATTTGAGGAGTAATAAAATAACTTAATTGTTAAACGTAATAGTGATCAACTGCAAAGTAAAATAAAATTTAAATTAAGATAAAACTATTGACTATTTCAAACTATTTCTTTAAACGTGTGTGTATTTCATATTTTTAAGGGTAGCTTATTGAAAATGACTTCACCGTAGAAATAGAAAGCTTTTTTTACAATCTCAAGTTTTACTTTCCGTAGTTGAACTAATTTTCCATCTTTTCGTGTTGTGGTATTTGAAGATGAAAATTTAAAGTAGATATGAAACTTTTCACATACATCGTTAGTGAGGAATTTATAAACAAATGTGAAAATTTGATTGTGAAAAATCTTTGATGTTTTTGGTACCAGTTCAGCATTAACTATCCTGGATGCTCTTTTTTTCAAACGGGTAGTACGGTCCCAGTTGGTGTTTGTCAGACACACTGTAGTAATCAGAGAGCAGTACGTAAGAGTTGTTAAAACCACAGGCAATTTTACAGTCCCTTTTTTTGTTGAAAAATCATTACAAAAACCTAAATTTTTCGCGGGCAACGGTGCGTATATTGAAATCTGAAATTTTCGAAAATTATACAAACGTTTTTAACATTAAAAATATAGATATATTCCTTTATTTATTTTTTTAATAACTTTCTTTATTGATTTTCTGGTCTGGTTTTTTCTTATTTCTGAAAAAATGCCTACGTATAGAAATATAAAAATCCTGATCCGAAATTCTGGCTGCATGGTCATTAAAAGTTGAAATAAAGTAAGTTTTCCTGGTTTAAGTCAACTTATATATATAGATCTATCTTTCGTTTTTTTTTTCTTAAATATTTTGCCTTTATCTTTCATTTGCAAAAAAAGATTAGGACCATACAATCAATAATTCTCATGCGATAGCTCTTTAAAATTTTGTAGTTTCACCTTTTCGATTTTTTTTTAATATATCTGACGAAGAAAACTTAAGAGTTTCTTCTAAAATTCTAGATGAATTGCTCTCTCTAATTAAAATTTCTCCTAAACTTTCATATATATGCTCCAATATGACTTCATGTGACTTACTTTGAAGCAATTAAGTGTTTGCTTTGAAGTAAGAAACGGGGCCGAGTTAAGCACCCGTGGCTTATACACCAAGGAGGAGTAACTTTGGCGAGCAAGTCCAGCGTGCATGCTTTTATATATTCACAACATAAGGTATTAAGTCACAGGATTTGCCAGTCAAAGGCTAAGAAGTCATTGTGCATTTCAATAAGTTGCATCCTTATAGATGTTAGTATATTGTATTCAATGCCCTGCACGCTTGCACCTTCTTTCATAGATGTTGTTGGTTCACGCAAATACCCAAAAGGGTATAAATGATATAATTTCCTTCTGAATGAAAACCATGAAGACCCAGACCCATATAATTGAGGTGCTTTTAAAATATTTGATTCATTCTGGTGAATTTTTAATCAATATATAAAGGTTTGCGAAAGCTGAAAATGGTATATGGTAATTGATGATAGAAGAAACCTGAAACAGAATTCAACAAGCAACAAATTTTTTTTACGCTACCAGTAATTAATATAGCTACAATAAATAGCTGTATTTAAATAGAAATAAATTCTCTGTCGACAATACTGAAATTACCTTTGATTTGGTTTTGATCTATTAGAAAAATTGTTTAAACAAAAAAAAAAAAATATATATATCTTATGGTATATCGTATACATATAGTGAAATAAAAAATTTTAAGTGAGGTTTAATTCAATTTAAAGTGAATTCTGATTTAAATTACTGTTCATAAAACAGCTATATTTAAAAACACGAAATTAAATATTAAAACTATAGTTGTTTAACAATATTCGAATGGAATGTTTATGATTCTTCGAATGGAATGTTTATGATTCTTCGAATGGAATGTTTATGATTCTTTTGTTTAACATTTGAATAAAATTCTTTGTGGACAGTATTGAAATTAGTTTTGATTTGGTTTTGATTTGGTCACTATTGTCTCAATTCAATTAATCTTTACTCTTCAAAAAATTTTAAGATATGAAAAAATAGCAATGAATTTTCTGCGGGATTAGCAAAACATAAGTACGAATTTCTTTACTGCCAAATAAGCTCCAGCAGCAAAGCAAAATTCTAAAGAATAAAGTAAATGAACTAGAATTTTTTTGATTCCTTTCCTACTTTATCTCATTGAAATGCTTATATCTCGAAAACTATAACAGATTGCAGAAAAAATAAGTACAGATTTGGAATCTATGATGAATTTTGGTTTATGAATGCTTTACCCTTCGCTAGCTGCAATTTCATAACTCTAATACTGTATAACCAGTCAGTTAATCTTTTTCGCTTTAAAAATTTAGTTGTTACGAAATTTATAAAATAATTTATAACTGTTGTAGTGAGGTAACCCAAGAATAACAAGGAGACTAGTAAGATGTGGGAAACTTACCTTAAAGTAAGCCTTTTTATCCTTTTGCAAATTCCCATGTAAAATCTGTCTGAAACCAGTGGCTGAAAATCATAGAGCACTTCAATGTGATAATTATTATGAATGGGTCAATATCAAGCGTAATCGACTTGATAAATGTACTCTAAGACAAATTGACTCTGGCTGACGATGAATGGGTCTGTATAATTTGTAATATGGACATTATGCCTTTTTGTAGCATTAGTGAGTTTGATCTTTCATTGACCTTATCTGGTAAAAACCATGACAAGTGACAATAGTATTGAAAAGCAAACCGCCTTTAGCACACTTTTTCAGGCCATAAATGAAGTTAATAACCCAACAAACTGCAAATATTTAGATGTGAACCAACTAAATTTTAATTTAAGTAAAAATTCTAATCTCTTTCTGCACCTGAACGTTCCTACACTTCCAGGGCATATTGATAATCTAAACATTCTTATTAATGCTTTAAAAATAAGCCAGATATAAGTGCCATCTCCAAAACAAGGCTTCATCAAAATGAACGTCCCATACCAAAAATTGAAATTGACGGGTTCTCTTTTGTGCATCCACTGAGTGAGCAAACAATGTTGGGTCAAGTTACCGATAAAACTCTTTCAAGATTAAATTTACTACAGATGAAAATTCAGATTAATATTCTTCCAGTCATTTGATACCAATTTACCATTTTTTTGTCCAACATATCACCCCTAAATTATTTAATTCAGGAATTAATCTGTTTTTCTTTCTGGGATCAGGTTAACTCAAATTTGCCTTCAATCTTTGACAATTTATTCTCGGGTCGAGAAAGGCTGTGGACTCAATCTAAGGAATAGCAATCTCACTGTACCATTGAAGCAAACTTTTGAATATGGTTGCAATTCGATTACATAACAATGTATCATACCTTGGAATATTTCACTTAATGACATGAAAATAAATACTGGTTTCAACAGATCAAGTTTCCCTTTTATGACATCTGTTTTTAATCACTTTCTTGAAAAATTATCAACTTGATTTCTTACTGGTTCTTAATGAATTCATATACTGACTAGTAGAATATAATCAAGTCATGATTGTTTTGTTTTTTATGTATATAATTCTTATTTTTATTTTATTTGTTTATATTTAGTCAAATATATATATATA
>JAUZNK010000575.1:0-11800 GCA_035046665.1 Euphysa ruthae
ATATAATGATCTTCTCAATTGATACAACTTAAAAAGTCAAAGGTAAAAATGTTAATTTGTAAAACCTTGAAAAATGCCAGCTAGCAAATATCCTAAAAACGCTAATTAATAAATATTTATTGGATATCTTAGGGTCTCAAACAACATAAAGCTTCACATTGTTGAATCAGATGTTTGATTAAAAAATTTTTTTGACAGAAAAAGAATAACACTAAAACTGCAATTAGCATTTTAATGGGTTCCTATGTAAACAAAATGTTTTCTTTCTTCTAAAAACAAAAACCATATTTTTTTATTTTAGAAAAAAGCGTTCAATTGTATTTTTCGCTTAGACAAAGTGCCTTATTTTGCCCCTTACATCAGGGGCAAAACGAGACACCAACATACTTCTAGTTTTTGCCTGTGATTTCATATTGTCAGCATAAAAGAAATTTTTAAATGTTTCATTGTGACCTAAAAATCCTGCCAAAAGTTTTCAATTTGCTCAATTATTTGCTTCCATGAACTAAAGTGTGTTTTTTTACCTCGCATTACCCTAATAAGTTTTTCTTGAAACATAATCTGTTTGCTTACACTGCAGGAATTTAGTTCATACTTACTATATATAAACAGATTATCAGCGGGTAATACTTAAAAGCGGGAATTTATTAAAGGATTTGCCGAAGGCATGTGATTTCTGGCTTAGAAAGATGAGCTTAATGAGTATTTGGAATTTTATTGTTTATCACTTGTATACTAATAATAATAATAATAATAACAAAAAAAAAAGCTTTTATTGAATTGAGAAGAAATTTTATTGCACATTAAATTTATTTTTTGAGAAAAGAAGTATGAGAAATTAATAGTCTAAAGAAAGAAGCAAAATAATTTCTTCATCGTTCACAGTTGTGAAAAACAAATATAAATAGCAACGATTTTTTGTTTAAAAAATTTTTTTTTTAATTAAATCATAGTACAGAACTTTTCATAACATAATTTGCATTAACAACAAATTCCAATATATATATTTTAGAGGCTTTGTATGAAGAGGAGAGTTGTTTGAGACAATTTTTAATCGGAAAAGAAACCACTGAAGTTTTAAACTGCAACACTCGGTAATTTCACAAGACTTTTTCAAACTTAAAAATAGGCAATAAAACACCTTAATCAAGAAAATGGTTTCTCCAGAGGCACTTCAAATTTAAATATGATTCCAGTTGTTGAAATAATAAGTTTAGAGAAGAATGTATTAAGCTTTTAAGCTATCACAAATGCACGGTGGATGTGCTATAAAAAATATTCTGCAAAAAAAAAGTAAAAATTACAACACAAAGTATATATAGAAAAAGCCCATATATAAAAATAATATACTGAAGATGAAAATTGTAGCACACATGGTTTTTATTATTTTTTATTTTAAATCTACAAAACTTGTTTGGGATAAACTCTACTTCATGAGAAAAACCTCTGAATAGAAAAATATCCAATGTTGTGAGTGTGAGAATGGAATATACACCATTTATAACTTTGTCAATATTCTCGAGCTTGTTCCCAGATAAACCCAAATTTTCAATACGAGATGCTAAGATAATAAAGTTGTAATGAGTACATGTAAAATAAAAAAGAAAAATGGAATACAAAGCCAAAATTTTTTTTCAGTCAAATTCAAAATTATGGATTCCAAGTTTAGCTAACCAAAAGAATGACCTGAAAACCTCCAACTAACATTTTACTTTGTTTGCTTCGCTTTCACCATCCACTATGTAAATCATTTACTTTTTACAAACCTTTTTAAACTGATTTTTTATGTCACAAGGGAGGGAGGGGATATTTCAATGATATTTTACTGGTTTGGAATTTTTTCACTCAAACGTAGCTTATCCAGGACGAAAGAAGAGAAGTTTTTATTCTAGTAGGATTAAATAATAACTAACGTTTTCTGCAAAAAAAAAGAAGTGTGTTATTAACAGTAAAGTTGACTCAAAATAGTCCGTAAAAAAGATTTTTAAAAAAGAAATTGAAAGAATAAGTTTCCATGTTTGGTCTCACCGAATTTATTTGACGTTCATCTGTAACATCTGGCACCTCTTCCTTACAAAACCAGATCCTCACAAATGTTTTTGCACAAAATCACCCAACATTTGATATTTAAAAATTTTCTTTTCGGATCATCAGCTAACTTCTGTGTCCGAATTTTGATTAGGTTTAGAAGAAGTGCTAAAGAGCTTATATTTTTTATGGGTTAAAATGATGTGAAACTATTGTGAGGAACGGCTAAATAAAAATTAAATGATGATGATTTTGATAATGTAAACTTGGCCTTTTATAGACCTTTTATGCAATGTCATTAATGTAAGTTTACCTTCTAAAAAACTAGGCAGAAATATGCCGTTTACTAGTAAGTTCTATTTCAATCTTTTTCCAAGAGCGTCAAGTATTCATATTAATGTGTCACCATAATTATATCAAATTTTGATTCCTCAAAGGCAATTGCAGAAGCAGAGGAAATATGAGAATTCAAGCGCCTAATCTAAAAATATTGCAAACAACACGGGAAAACCAAAAATTAAATTTCTGGTGTTTAGGTATGTTTAAGTATTTGGGCTGCTGAAACCTTCCCTGAAAAAATCATTTTCGCTGGTAAAGAACTATGTACTCAAACTGAAACAGCTAATACATTTAATAAATATTTTGCTAATATTGGGTCAAATCTAGCAAGTAAAATTAAGGTTACATTGGAAAAGACACATGTTATTCTTTTTTCCGCACTTTTAATTTTTTCCTTATTTCATTCTAAAAAATAAAGTTATATAATATACACATAAAAAAATTTTTTTTTTCCGACTACTTCAAGGTATCCAATAATATTAAGAATTTTTCGTTTTCAATTTATTTGCTGCCAATTTGGTCAATAGTGTGATATTACATGTAATAATAAGCTCTTTTTCAAGAGAAGAAGATAAAGTCCTCTTGCTCCGATCTACACTGCAAACTATTAAAGGAAGTATAGCTTTAGGGCTAGGGTACGATTATATTGATGAAAAGTGATGAAATATTTCCTACACGTTCTTTTTCTAGTCAAAAATAATTTTATAAAATTTTCTTTAGTCATAGATATCCATTGACAATTTTTTATCGCATCTTCAATCTTCAATCGAATCATTCTTATTTATCTTCAAAAAAAGAAATTTTCCAATCTCTGTGAGATGCTTGTGAATAGCAGAGTAATTTTACCATTCTGAGATGATAAGTGATAAGTGCATCCATATCTGATCGAAAATCATGAAGTAGATCCATTAAATGAAAATTAGAGTGGCGCACAGATTAACCAACGTGATTTAGTGAAATAAAAAGTATATTAGATGATGCCCTGAATGGAGACAAGTTATGTTTTTAATAAAACTATTCTAAATATATAGGTGCAATCTGCTAAAGCAACAGCATTAAAACTTTCTCTATCTATCTCTCTAATCAATCGCACTGATTAAACCTCGTTTTGAATTTGCATTGTTTTTGTCTTGTATTTAAGCTTTAGCAAATCGTTTGAAGATCGTCTGGGAAATGCAAAAAACAGGCTGTTTTTTTATTCATTTTAGTACATATTCTTGCTAACTTTTGTTTTTTGATAACGTAAACTTGTATTTAATTTTTTTCTGAGTGAGATTTAATATATCTGTTATGAATGGCAGAATAAAAACTACCTAAGTGGGGAAAAAATTGCGTTGTAAGAATTTTCGGCGTTTATATTTTAATTTGGCGGATGAAGGGGTAATTTTTAACTTGACTGATTCTTACCAATTCCGCCAGTTTTTTCTCACCAAAGCGATTCACTTTGATAAATCTCATGTTGCTAAATATGGTAGCTGTATTTTTATCACATAACCAGTCTATATTTCAATTAAATATATAAGGTACGGCAAGACTTCAAAACCTAGTTATGTATCGAAACTACGATTTATGTAAAGACATTTGAGGTAGAATGTTGATGATGTTGTCAAATAATAATATGAAATAAGTTATTTTCATGTTTAAACGAAATTTTGACATTATTGCTACTCTAAATCTGCGTTGCAGTGATTGGTAGCTAGCTACTGATTGGTAGGATTTTTTATAATAAATTTCTCAAGTTGGAATATAGTGATAGTATAAGTTAGAGAAAAGATTTTAAATTGTATATATTGCGTCAAAAAAAAATTATATTTAAAACTGGTTGACTTAAAGAAAGAATTTGATAGAGTATATATATATATATACCCAGAGATTTATGCTGAGCTATTAAGCTTCAATCAAATCAGGACAAAACTAATGCATAATTTCAAAAAACTTCAAAATAGTGTGGTTTATAAATTTGAGAAGGGAATTCTATGTAGTCAAAAGCGATTTTTAAAAATTTAGGAAGCCTTCAAATAAGTTTGTTCTGTTAATTATATTTATATAATTATGTATTTTAATTAAGTGAAAAACAAAACATTGTTATGAAAACAATACAAACTGTCAGCTGTAACTGTAATAATTAATTCGTTTTAAAACATACAAATACTAGAATTAACTAAGTATAGTAGCGCAAAAAAAAATTGAAAAAATTCGATATGTTAAAAAATTTGGGGGGCAGAAAAGGAAAAAGCGCCTAATAAACATATTATATCATAAACTAAAAATTTTAAATTTCAAATAAATATCAGTAAGACAAGTGTAATTTGTAACATTTAGTGAAGCTGATACAGCAAAAGTAGACTCATGTGAAAGCTTTTCCAGGATAATTTGTGAGTCATTCTACAACTCTGCTAAAGTGATTTTGTGTGAAAAAATACCACAACAAATGGTATTCACTATTATGCTGCATTCACACTCAACAAAAATAAACGTTGGATCATGGGGTAAGGAGACGTATCCAACAACTTTACTGCATAAAGGTTAACTTTTCTGACTACTTTGACATTACAAATTATATAAATACAGAGTGATCCTCGTACAGATCTGGCAGCAAGATTACCACTGCGAATACAAAATACCTTAAAAGAAACAAAGACTGTAATAGTCAGGGTCTGTTTATATCAGTAATCTCTCCCTCCTTTGTGCATAGGTGTACGGATTTTCTTTTGCAGTTGTCTTAAATAAATCAAAATGAAGGGGAAAATAAAATTATATAGTATATGTGTGTGTATATAATAATGCTATTTTATACGTTTATAAACATTATTAATACATTTTACCCACTAATTTTATTAAAAATGGTGTAAAAATTATTAAGAAGCTTTTTTGATTTGATTGGTTAGATCATTTGAGGTATATATTGCAGAATAATTTAATGAGCGCGCAAGAAATGAGCGCGCAAGAAATGACTAAGGTTCTTAATGATAACTTGACAATAACGAAGAGTTCAAGATGAGTCATGCAGATCTATTGAATTGATCAATGAGATTGCATCAATGGCATTCTTTCAGAGTTAGAAGCATTCAGCCAAACACTGAAATAACAAGGTCATTTATTTTGGAAGTTTATGACATTATATCAAAACTTTATGTTATTTGTTTGAACATCACACCAGGGTTAGGATGCAGCAAAAGAAATACTTGATCACAATAGAATAGGACTACAATTATATAAAATCTTCATTAATGAGAGAATACCTGGCGAGTTTTCTGTTTGATCAAATTTGAAAAAACGGCATCTAAACAACAAGGGAAGTCAATTAAAAGCACTGTAAAAAAACAAAACTATTCAGTTAAAAGAAGAAAAACTATCAAGTTGGACCTCAAATATTGCTTGGATTATTTTGAATTATCAGCTGTACCAAAATCAATATTCAGCTTGGATGAACAACCACTCCCATGCTCTGATATTGCATCATATCAAAGACATTGACAAAAGATGTTCTATCAAAGCTGAATCTAACGAAAATTATGAAGACACAACAAGGGTTATCATAATCGATTGTATGGAAAACAAGGAGTTGAAGACATGTTTAGTAAGTGTTTTACAAATGCATTATTTTGACCAAATGTGGTGTAAAAAAATTCAAATTAGAGAAGCTTACTCGTTTTTTTGAGTTTTGTAATGCATTAACTCTTATGGCTTACATAAATGCCTACAGTATTGTGTTATCTGTTTTACCACATTGAAGAATATATGTATATATCTTTTTTTATTATTATTTTTCATTTAGTATGTTATTTACCAACATCTTTGTTTTCGTTTTTCATGACGTTATTTATTCACAAGAAAATATATCTATTTCCTTATTCCATTAAACCATCATTGTTGGTAATTGTTTCCTCCATGGAGGAAACAATTACCAACTTAGTATAACTAGGATTCCACAACTATGGTGGCATCTACTTTAAAAATTCCAAATGGGTGCTGAAAAATTACCACCTACTATGTCCACACTAAAGTACAAAATTTTCTGTGCTCATTTTGCTACTATGATGTTAAGAAGTTAACATCAAAATATGTAAAAGCTTCCCAATGCTACCAATTACGGATAGGAACTGGACGATTTAGCATTAACACTGATTATGACCCATAAACTGCCCACTCCTATTGATATGATGAAGAAGATAGTGAAGAGTCGACACTGATGCTAGTTCGAATGATGAATAACTTTTCAACTTATTTGCATATAACTTTATTTTTAAAATATATAAAATTATATATCGGAGTGAATAAGTAAATAAAACTTAATAACACAAATTTCTTCAAAGGGTCACTGAATTAATCAGTAATTTGTTAGTACAATGCTGGTTTAATTCTGAAGTTCTGTTTATGTAATAGAGAAGAGTTATATTTATTATATGTTACAACTTTGTTACAAAAATAAAACATTATATGCTTAAAACCTGAATTTATGCAGTTTTTAAATAAAATCAGGGGTAAAATTTGTTTAAAATATAAACATATAAAATTGCATTATTGCACCCATATCCTATACTGTATGGTTTTATTTTAGCCTTGATTTGGAGTTAAAAATAACTGAAAAAAGGAAATCCATGAAAAATAACCTGTTTTGGTTAAACCTGTTTATAAGTTGTTTAAAATGCCTATAACTTTTGAAAAACTTATTTTCAGGATAACATATTTTATTAATTTTTCTTTATCCTCCAATCATCTGTTGCCTTAAAAATTTTCAAAAATTTTGATAAAAAAATTGCTGACTGGAATCATGAAGCATGACCTCCGAACCAAATTTTTTATTGTCACCATAATTTTTTTTAACTTTAGTCAAGCATCTCATTTTAAAGAAAAAAAATAGAAATATTGGAAGATGTATTAATTGGAAATTTTACAATAAACTCTAATAGAGACTGGTACAAATAGGCTTGTGAGACGTTAAAAATAATAAAATTACTGTAGCTGATTGTGTCTAAGCAGTGAAAAATTTAGTTACAGGAATATTTTGTTGACAGGACCAGCAAACTGTGGCAAGAGTTTTTTAATAGACACTTTTTGTGAGATATGTATAAAGTGCCTTTGAAAACCCTGCTCTAAACTCATTTGTATGGGTTGGAATGTAATAAAAAGAAATTGTTTATTTGAAAAATATTTATTTATTCCAACATATTTGAATCTTTTAACGTGGGGCCAGCAGATAGCTCAGAGCTAAATTTTCTAGAAGGGCCCACAGGATTGGTTCCGGTGTACTTAGAGCTCAAATTTGAGCTTATGGGAAATAACCGCTCAGCCAGGCAACCATAAACTTTTTGCACTTTTTGAATGACCTGCATTGGTCCAAAAAGCTCATACCATGGAAAATTTTTTTACGGATTCTCAAGAGGATGATATCGTGCTAATATTTCGGTGCCAAAAAACTGTTCAACAGAAATGTATTATTGCCAAAAGATTTTTATTGAAATTTATTTTCAATTGGTAAAATAAGAAAGTGCAAAAATAGAGAGGTCAATGAGAGAGAAAATTAAATGATGGATGTGAGGTGGAAACTGTTTACTCTTTAGAAAAACACACGCAACTACAAAATTTGACAAAAACAAATGAAATTCAACGAATAAATGCAGATTTTTAACGGGGATTCATTAATTAGAAAGATATAAAATAAAGTTTTTATCTGGTTTCTACTAAGTAGATTAATATCGTTAATATATGATACTTTATTGATGACATTTCTGTGGTAATAGTGTAAATAACCCATTCCTCATAAGATATGCAGACAATGAAGTTTGCTACACTACCACCTTTTCCAATCTTCATACCCTTGGCAGTAAATGTTGTTAAAAGACCTTCACATTTTTTATGCCATGTTCTAAGACCAGGAACTTTTGCGTGACTGGCAGGGTTGAATTTGTGAACGAAACTAGAGTTCTTGAAATGATTCCAAGGTATCAGGTCTGAAGGGTTGAAAGTTTATAATGGGAATAGATTGTCATCGAACTGAAAGTTTGCCAAGCAAATAGAATGAAGAAGAAAGAAATAGAAATAAAATGTGGAAAGCAAAAACAAGAAAACTTTTATTGAACACAAAAAACACCAAAAAAAATACCAAAAAGTAAACAAAAACAACATAAATTTTTTTTGTTGAGCAATAGTTTGGAGCAAATATTTAACATATATTAGTAATTATTATGATATAGAATCTATGAAATCAATCAATTAATCAATAATAATTTATTTCCGAAAATCAATCTTACGCAATTATTCCTGAAAGAATTATTATTACAAAATATTTTATAAAAAAAGACGGTTGAATTGGATAGTCACTCATACAAAAATTTGTGGAAAGGAGTGACACCATTTGATAGTTCTTGGCAAAAACATATAAAGTTCATGCAGAAAATGTTAGTAAAAATAACCACACAAAATGTATTCCAATCCCAAATGCATTGATATATGAAGGAATACTTCTGTTTTTTATGGGGTTTAACAAGTTATTCCATTATCAAAATTTCTTGTTAAGTGGTTATTCGAGTTTCAGTAAAGAAATTCGAAATATGAAGATGGAAGATTATGGTTGATAGAATCAAGTACAAAAAGAAGATTTGTTATTTTGAAATGAGATGAAAATTCCTGAATTTTTAGTTCTTTAAATAAATCTGAATTATCTGATCTAAATGTTTGAAAGTTTATAATGCAAATAGATTCACGTTGAACTTTTACCATTTATTTCCATTTTGATTTCATTGTTTATTGGATTCTATTGGGCTAAAAATATAAATTATTCAGTTTTGTCCACATTTAAAGAAATTAGATTTGCATTAAGCCAGTTGACCATTCTTTTTAGATCAAAGTTTTCATTTTTACAAAAAGAGACTAATGATTTTGTAATACACAGAAGATTAGTGTCATCAGTGAAGTGATGCACTGATGACACTTTTACATAGCGATTAAAATAGTGAGAAAACAGTGCCTTAGATAACACGTCTCTAGAGCTCAATAGAACAGAATCATTTTGTAATATATTTAATAAATTACACCCGTTTTTCCACGAGTGAATACACTGGGAGGTAATAGAGCTGATACCATATCTAGTTGTCTGTTTTAGCGGTTTGGTTAGATTGTTACTGATCTCAATTTATTATCACAATTAGTTTGATTTACAAAATATTCTTTAAACACATTTGGTAAAGTGTGAATAGAGAATGTTGCAAGATGAGATGTATGGTCTAAAGAAAATAGTTCTCATGGTTTTGGTTTGTAGAGAAATTAACTTGGCAAAATTATTACTTCTAGGTTGACCCCAACTTGACAAGCATAGATGCGATCCGAATATTGCATGATGGCATAAAACGATTTTTGATTAACATTGTGTTTAATTTTAACCAGCATTACATTATCCTGATTTAATTTCAAACTGATATTTATAATAAATAGAAAAATTAAAACAACATATCGTCAGTTATAATATTTATTCAGTGACGTTTCGGGAGACAACCTGCTCCCATCACCAGGCTGGTTATAATGATTAGTCCTATTGATTATGTAGGTTTTCGTAGGCTCAAAATCGAGTGTTTTCATAATTAAATTAGTTTATTCGTTAAATAATTGATGGGACAAATTGTTTGGACTGTCGAGGAGGATTAGTTATTCAAATGTGTTCGCGGACTGGCGGGGAATGTTCATAGTTCGGGTTTCCAGATGTCGGGCAAAGTGTAAGAAATTCGGTTGATATGGCATTTATGACATAATGGTATATGGTAATTGCAACAGAATTCAACAAACAATTTTTTTTTACGCTTCCAGTGATTAATATGCAATAAAGCTGTAAATAGAAATAAATTCAGAGTGTTGAAATTGATTTTGATTTGGTTTTGATCTATAGGAAGAATAGATTATACAATAAAAAAAGAAAAATTTATTGGTTTATGGTATACATATATTGTAGACAAATAGTGAAATAAAAAAATATTGTTTTTAATTAAAATTATATTCAATTAAAAAGAACTTAAATTTAATCTAAATTTAACTTACATTGCTCATAAAACACCCACTTTGTTTTTGTTTAAAGGCACGGAATTAAATATTAAAACAATAGATCTTTACATTCGAATGGACTGTTTATGGTTCTTTTGTTTAATATTTAAATATAATTCTCTGTTGACAGTATTGAAATTAGTTTTGATTTTTTTTCGATTTGGTAATTATTGTCTCCATCGAATTATTTTCTACTGTTCAGATATTATTAATAAAGAAATGGGGAGGCAAAGCAGGCATAGTGAGCTTTTTTGTTTTTTCAAAAAAGTTTACTTTGTGTCCCATCTATTTCTAAAGATAGAAATAGTTCAAATGAGTTCATTCAATAAATATGTTAAATTTTATGATTATCTGAAATGATTATTGTAAATTTTGCTCATTGACTGAAAATATAATTTTCTTATACTTTTAATTTTTTAGGTGTAAAATACACTATGGTAATATTTAAAATTAATATTTGACAAGAGACAAATGAAATGGCTTCCACAAGACTTAAACGCAATAAAGCTACATCAGCTTCGACATCAGAGGATAAATTCTTATCCAACGACAAGTCTAGGACCATGAAACCGGCAGATTTCAAAAACCATATGAAGGTAGACTTGCAAATATTGTTGCTTTCAAAGTTAAAAACATTTATTTTAAGAAAATATTTTTGCCTAAATCATATTCTTTTTTGGACATTTTAAAATTGGTTTAGGCAATGTATTGCTCGACAGATTGAGATCAAAATTTACAAACATTTAAGCGTTTGTTAAAACATTACTGGCTTTTTTCAAGCTAGTGTGCACGCGGTAATATAACATGAAAATAAACCTTAAAAACGCTAAAAGTTGATAAATTTATTATCAATGAAGATAAATAATGAAATTGGTGAACATGCTGTTTATCAAAATATTTTAAAAGTTGAATTTTATTATTGACTGTCATTGTCCTAAGTTTCTGGTCATTATCTTTATCAGTTAAAAACTTAATAAGCTTTTCCCGTTTTTAAGGTTCTTTGTGTTTTCGATCTTTTTTTTTGCCTTGAGATCTTTTTAAGAATGGTTTAAACTGGTTGAAACCTGTTAGCCCAAATGCTAGCAAATACACTGTCCCAAAATAAAGTCCAAAATTTTGTTCTGTTTGCTCAAGATTATCTCTTGCAGTTATTAGCTGTCAATTAAAAACTGTTTTAGGTGGAAATATGGCAGTGTTGCTTTTTGTAATTATAGTGATGATGTCAGCCAGTTATTAATTCATTTTAAGATTTAAGATAGGCACATTTAGTTTTTATAAAAAGTTAGGAATTGACTTATCTATAATTAAGAGATAAAATGGACGTCATGAGTTATAAAATTTTATTGAACGACGTTTCAGGAGTCATGCTGCTCCTATCATCAGGCTAGTTACAATTAAA
>JAUZNK010000586.1:0-11799 GCA_035046665.1 Euphysa ruthae
ATCGACGAAGCTCATATTATACCAAATCCTAATTCGGATGCTATTGATAGTGATGATAGAAACGATCTAGCTGATTTCGAAAAAACTGTTGAACTAAGAAGATCAGAACGTGTGAGACGAGCACCAGAACATTTAGACTTGTAAACTGATGTCTATGCAATATACTCATTACGAGTCAAATTGTTAGAAGCAATATTTAGCTGGTGCAACTTGTAAGCTGATGTCTATGTAATATACTCATTTACGAGTGCTAGTAAATATTGCTAGAAGCAATATTTAGCTGATGCGTTATTATCATGTAAGCCTAGCGCTGTGATTAGTAATTTAGTTAACTCCTGGACTCTTTTTATTATTCAGGGAGAATGTTAGGTTTATTTGACTCATATTTTAACAAATTTTGTTTATGTATTTATAGGTAACATTTATAAACTTAAGAAGAGCCTTCTTTTAGGTCTATTCTGTGTGTTGTCTCTTTCTAACGTTATTACAACTCGAGAACAGTTTGTGGTGTTTTGATGAAATAAAAAGCATTATTCATTATTTTAAAAACTCCTTAAGACCCAAATGCCAAAGTACCTTGAAGTCACAATTTTTTTCTTTAGCATGCATATTTCATTAAATAAATTGAGGAAATGGTGATGGATGAGGCTGTCAGAGAAACTTAATTTTCAAGAGACTCTAAAAAAAGCATTAACTTTACTATGTCATACATTGAATGCTGGGTTAAAAAATAGGTGATATATCTGCTGGTGCAAACAGGATACCAATGGAAATAATAAATTCTCTGCAAGCTGCCAATGACGACTATAATTCAAATAAAGTAACTTCTTTAGCTGGGTAAGATATTTTTAGCCCCTGGCAATAAAAACCATGGTCTATAATTAATGCATGTGTTTGTGAAAACAAAAAATTGGCCTATAAGAATTAATCTGACGTAGGAATTTGGGTTCCTCTGCAAGTAATATTCAATTGTTAGTTCCTGGTACCCAGACTGTAAACAAGGAATGTATTCAAATTTTTAAAGAATCATTTTGAAAGAAGCCAATTGACTTTAGAATACACAATAAAAGTTTGATGCTTCTTTGAAAAATCCTTTATTTTTCTTATTTTTTGCTATATTTTGTCCTTTATTCCTGTATTATTTTACTAAATAGTGTGTGGGAGGCCTGTAAATTATTACAATTAAATATCTATTTGGAATTAAAAAACAACAACTTAAACAACAGTTTAAAAAATATTTGAAAATTTGTCTCTACCCATACAAACCAAAAATCTTCAATTCATCACAAAAAAAAAAAAAAAAAATTAAAAAAAAGTTGGTCTTTGAGTTTTCTGAGTGAGCAACAATTTTTAATGAAAATGTCACTTTGTTTATTTTATTGTTTAGGGTAAGAAGGTAAGTAGTTCTAACAAAATTACATCTTGTAGAATACATGAGAATTATATACGAATTTTTTTAAAGTTATTTGAAGAAGAATGAAGAAGAAGAATGCTAATGCCTGTTCTGCTTAGCTTATTAGGACAAGGGTTCGTTAATCGTAATCAAGTTAGCAGAAATATGTGTATATTTAAATACACGTATTACGATGAATGCAAATTGATTTCATTCGGTAATTTTTTGCGTAAAATGGTTTCAATTCAATATTTCTTTTAAAAATTTTGGCAAACCTTTGTTTTGTAACATCACTGCCGTATCATATTTCATCAAAATTATCAACCTTAAGAAATTAAATTTTTTAGACTTGTACAACGTTTTCGCGAACAGCCACCACGTCCCAAGAATGAACGCTATGGGAACAAATGTTTTTGGTGGGTATCTTCACCAGAACATTCATCTTCATCTACTTTTTCTGATTGTTCCTTAAAAGGTGCTGACACAACTTTAAATTTTCAAGTAAGTTTTTTGAATTATTTATGCAGTTTTAAAATTAACTTTTAGAAATCTATGCAACATTCAACATTCAAGTCAGTTTTGTCAATTCAGTTCAGAGGTAGTGATGTGTGAAGATTGTGTCAGACTTATTATGTTCAGGATATCAGCCAGCTTTGTGGCACCGCTTAAATAATTTAAAAATCATCACAAACCAAAAAAGACTTTTTCAAAAAGAAGGAAAAAATAAAACCAAAATATTTCATAAAAGATTTTTTTCACGATTTAACAATGGAAATTATTAGATAATAAGGTCAGCAAGAAATAATCATAGAAAATAATTAACTTGTCTACAAATTTTGATATTTTGTCTTTAAATGTACAAAAATAACAGAAAAAAAAAAAATTAGAAAAGGCCTGCAGTCAAGAGCCCAATAAACTACAGTATTAAAATTGTTCTAAGAAATATTTTTCATTACAATTTTGGTCTGATTGATAATCCAGATAGAAAGTATATTCTCCTGCAAAAAAAGATTTTTTATTAATGTTTTTAAATTTAACTATATACCTGTTTCTCAGAAATCACAGAGAGAAACCAAGTTATTTGTAATTAAATTAACCTGTTAAGTGTTACTGTCGTAGTATTATGTCACTAGCTGTATACCCCACCAAGATTTGGTTACGTAGTAAGAAAGGTATATCATGTTTTTAGTTGTATTATGTTATATAATACATAAACATATAGTACTGTATTAAAATATAATTCACTGCATTGTAATATATAGCAAATATTTCTTAAAAAGTTTTGCTCAGAAAATCAAAGATAACATGAAAAATGAATTACTGCCTGATGAGATGAGAGTTGAGCCTTTCTATCCGTAGTTCAACACCTTGTCGACTGGGCATCCCCGCTACTTGTTTTGTATCAAAATTTTACGTTTAGCATTTTTTTATTATTTCATCTTGCAAATTTTCCCATTGTTTAAAAACATCAATCGAAAACGATATAATTGTTTGCATCAAAACAAAGCAGGAATCCTTACACATTATTGCTAAAATTTTTGTGAAATTAAAAAGCGATATTTAATGGGTTAAAGAGTTATGGCTTTGTAACAGCAGATGATTCAGAAGAGCTAGAAGAAAACTAGGTATTTATATCCCCTGCTCAGCATGGAGTGTGGTCGTTAAACCAGGAATTCTGGTGATCAAATTTAATAAAAATTTCCATTCTGTATTTGTCAGGCTTATTTTAGTTATAAACCTTCAAATTTTTGCTTCTTTTAAATAGAACTGTGCCTTCATTGGTTGCAAATTTTTGTAGGATCTAAAGTTTTTGATATCCTTCTTGAATAACTGACAATGTTTTCCTCAGTTTTTGTGTTGGTTTCCCTTTTGCTAACTAATCTTTATGGTCGCAGCTGTTAAGAAAAGTAAAATATATTCATATTTTTAATGTGTTTCTCTATTCACGATACACATTAAAAAAAATTTTTTTTCGTTTTGTAAATGTTGCGGAAAAAACATGGTCACCAGTATACCAGTAATTCTTTAGTCAGTCATTTTATATATTGCCTAAATCAAATGTCAAGGCAATGAATCACCATTATACCATTTTTTGGTCAAAATTTGCAATTTGGGTAAGTCTATGTGTTTTGTAATAAAAAATAATGTTTATTTGTTTCTAATAATAATCTAATAATCGCTCGGAGTTTCAGCGATGTGTCCTTGCAAGGCAGTAAATTTTGGATGAACTTTATCTCCTAGTACAGTATATAAATCCACTCATCCACTTATTATTATTAAAACCAGGAGGAATGTTTACAGTTGTTCAAAAGTTAGTGCAGGATAAAAATTATCATTTACCATTTCTTCGCGATAGAACGGCGAGGTTTTTTTATAGTGAATTTTTAATAAAGTAAATATTTATTCTGCCACAAACAATTTACATAATCTGAAGTTGCATCCTACGTAAAAATCTTCGACATTTTAAATTTTCTTAAATTAGTCAATCTTGTAATCAAAATTGTATTGGTGTTGTCACAGACTAAAGTTGTACTTTTTATTATTTATTTCTTTGTTTGCTTATTTTTAATTTTTCAAAACAAACTTATTAAAAGATGGCTACCCACAGCAGGTCTTGAACCGGAGGCTTACCGCATGTAACGTGTATAACCTACCTCTGAGCAGCATGCCAATAACCTTCCGATTAAACCACTAATTTTTCTTTGGGACTCATTATTTTGTAATTTGGAACCTCAATGAATTATTTTTATTTCATAAGCAAGAGTGAGGATTCAAATGAAGCACACAGACTTCAATACAAAGCTGATAAATTACTTCAAATAAGGTAAAATTTCATTATTTTTTGGTTAAACGGAATAAATTTATGTTGGTGTATTTTTATTGAAATGTAAGATATGTTTTATTTACTGTAAAATTTTTAAGCAATTTTTTCGTTGTTAATTTTAAATAAATTAATAAATAATAATAATATTAATATAAATAAATAATATTAATAAACAAATTAAATATTGTTGGCATGAACTATGGTTTTTATATCAAAAATTTTGTTAATACTTTCTAGCTTTACCATTTTTTTTGTAAATTACCTTTTTTTTTTTTTATATCGTCATTTAAAAAAAAACGTTTAAAGATAAAGCCGGCTTATTTTTACGCGTGTGGCTAACAAGACGTTGGCTTATTTTTACGCGTGTAGCTAACAAGATGTCGGCTTATTTTTACGCGTGTGCCTAACAAGATGTCGGCTTATTTTTACGGGTGTGGCTAACAAGACGTCGGCTTATTTTTACGCGTGTGGCTAACAAGACGTCGGCTTATTTTTACGCGTGTGGCTAACAAGAAGTCGACTTATTTTTACGCGTGTGGCTAACAAGACGTCGGCTTATTTTTACGCGCGTGGCTAACAAGACTTCCCCAAAGTTTTTGTTCCAGGGGTTCCAGCCTTAAACCTGTCAGATGTTAGTTTAAAATATATTTTAGTTAGATAACAAGGTTCGAATTCTCAGCTTTGCTTTCACAAATTGCGAAGCATTTGTCGCAAAGGGCAAAGGGGAAGGAAATTGCAAAGCAATTGTTTGTGTAAAGTTAGGAATAGCAAACCTTATTTTTTTTAAAAATTGCCAAAAAAAAATTACGATTTCTAATATTATTGTTTATAGTCTTCTATCTTCAAATAAACTAAAAACTTTTTAAATTGCATCTGCTTAATATTTTTATCTGTCTCTAAACAATTAATTAAATACCGGAGTTTCTATTTTTGTTGTCATTTCCTTAGTTAAGTTCGTTTTGTTTCATATCTTCACCTTCGCGTGTTAAAGAAAATATTCAAATATATAAAGGCTGATTTTCATTGGAGTTATACATGGAGGTATGAAAAAAAAAGAAGGAGAGTGTTTAATTTTGTAGAAACAAAGTGTAAAAAATGTAGTGTGATGTTTTGTAAACAATAGCAAGATTATTCGAACAATAAAAAGAAAACACAACACAGCATATTTCTCACGATCTTATATATTTTTCTTTAAAGTGTTTATTTACAAAGTTTTTTGTAATCTATCATTGTAAGTTCTTGTATTTTATATATTTTTTTTCACTATGGTTCAAATGAAAACGATACTTAAATGGGAAGCTGATTTAAAATTGAAGATTGGTAAGGAATGTTTTGGCGGTCAAATACTATGTATAAATTGTCGGCTATTTAAGATGCATATTCTGAGAATTAAACACGTTCATGAGTTTAACGAGGCATGGTCAACTGGTACGCAAAGTCTGAAAATCGATGGTCTAAAGAAACACATGAAGGGCGAACCACATAAGAGAGCAATTGATTTAGAAAATAAGGAGCAATTAAGTGCATCCGCATACAACTCTCGTGTATTGCAGGAAACTTAGATAGAGCAAGGGAAAATGCAAATGGCTGAGGTGGACAAAAAAAATGGAAAGCCATATTCTGATATAAACGATTTGATTTTTTGGCGAAGTAAAAAATGGAAAATATAAAAACTACAGAGCGATTGCAGAAATGATCGATGTAAATGCAGAATCAATGAAATCGGATTTGTGGAAAGAATTTTAAAAATGTCCTTACATTTCGCTTTTAATAGACAGGAGTACCGACAATACAACGGTTTAAAAAAAAACTATTATCTTATAATAATCTTATTTAGAATTATTTTGAAAGATCAACTTAAACTTCCATGCCATATGATTTTTTTTTTTTTGTTATTTATGCGGCTTTTATTTTTTTTTATATTTTTTACTTCAGTTGATCTTTTAAGTAGGTTTTAAATACTTGGACTGTAAATGTGTAAGAACATTTGCTCTCGTCCCCAGGTTTATTTTAATTTTTAGATGGTATATTAAAAGAAAATATTGCTTTGCTGTAATTCCAAATGTTTGCTAAATGAAGAAAAAACATTACATTGCTTTTAATTATGAATCTTTTTCAGATCAATGTTTTTTTATCAAAATCAAAAGGCAAAATTTTTACATTAGTTATTTCATTGTAATTTAAACTAGCTTTTTCTTTTTTATATGTTTGTTTTTGTAAATTGATCAGTGGTATAACCTTAGCCGTATGTCCGGTTGGTCGAGTGGTACTCCTTGATTAAAAATAATTTCTTTCCTCGAAGAGTTTCTCACATAAGATCGAAAAATTTTTTGACACTCAGCCCCCACTATGGGGAGCATGCATTTTGTATATAAGCAAAACGGTAATAATCTCTGGATACGTCACTGGAGTTTGCTGGCGCAAAATAATGGTAGTTTAAGATAAGGGAAACAGATTTCTTTTATTAAACGTTTAAAACTGCCTTAAGATGAAAGATTGTAGGAGAAAATTCTAAGTCAAAGGAGATTTGTGAAAATCAAAGCAATTCTGCAAAATGCTTACATAGCTTAATGTTAGCATTTTTGTATGTTTAGCTCTCAACATATATTTTTTTATCTATCTTGGGTATTTTAAAGCCATTTGCAGATGTTGGAAATTCTAAATATATGATATTTTAAAATTTTCTCTACCATGGTGTGCTGTGCTGAAAAGGGAGGGAGAGAAGGCATCCTTGATTTGAAAAAAACTGCGAAACTGTTTATGAAGGAGAATTCGAACCCTGGATAAATAAGTAGAACAGAAAAGAAATATATATAGAATTTTAAAAGAATGTACATGTTATGCATTATAATTATAAATCATTTAGTAAAATGTGAAATTTCCAGCTAAAATATTGAAAGTACAATGTGATATAAAAACATAATTCTTGTTAAAAAAACATCTTGTATTTATCGTATAATGTTTTTGAGCAATTTCAACAAGAAAACGGGAGCATTTTTAAGCAAAGAAGAGGTTTTGAAGTGAGAGCCGGTCAGACTTTGAAACCAGTACCAACCATCAACGCACTTTCAGTCCAAGTAAGTTAAATGCTTTCATCAATACAGAAATTAAAATATTAATCTAGTTCATTTGAATTTATTTATGTTGTTTGTTATTGATTTACATATTTTTAATATAATTCTTTAATATTAGAAACACCAGCCATTGAGTTATATGTCTACCTGATAAATGCTTTTCCTTCAAGGACCATGAATAAGCGTTACTCCATCCCTTCACAAGTTACTTGCCCACTCATGGGAGTTAAATCAACTGAACGATGAATGTGGATTCGGAAATTTGTGATCTATAAGAACCGGATTTCAAGAAAAAGCTCACAAGCTGACAATTCAATAGATGCTATAAGAAGAATGTGGATTTTGTCTGACCCTTCAGTCAATAATGAAAGAGAAAAGGCGAAACCATTATGCAAGTTTTGTAATGTAACAGGACACTCAATAAGATATTGCAAGTTTAAGAACATTAATGCCAATTTTTTGAGTGAAAATGAATTTCATTTCAATGGACTAGTTATTGGTTAAATTATAAAGATATATGCTTTATATTTGATCCTTTTTTCTTCACTTTATTAACTATTGATCCGTTTTTTTTCACTTTAACGCTCTTGTTAAACGCGTCATTGTAAGCTCTTGTTAATACATTGTTTATTGAGTTACATGAATCTACATTTTTTCATTATTTAAGCATATCTTTCAGTAGAGGCCTTAACCTAATTCATAGCATGTCTAATTCAAAAGTTATGCATAAATGTCCGCAAAGGCCTCCATTTAATGATGCTTTTGTTACAAAAGTTTAAATTTGGTGTTCGAAATTTCATCGTGTGTGTGTGATGCATAAAATAATCACAATGGAAATGTTTTTGCTGCAGACAATTTTGGTGGCTATACTTGCCATCTCTTGTTCTGTCTGATATCGAGATCTGACGTCAAGTTGGCTTTTTTTAACTATGTAATTATTATTATGGCAGAACAGGCCTCAAAATATATTTTTTTGAAGAGTATATTTTATTGTCCGCGGAAAAAAATAGTGGTGTACGATTAAACGAGTTCCGATGCCATATTTTCACAATTCCTGAATTTTATCAAAAGTTACAACCTTACTTTTTTTTTTAAGGGGTGTTGAAAAATGATCCTAAAGATCACGCATACGATTTTTATTTTAAGTTTATGCCTGTTTTCGTGTGGTTTTTTTTTTTTTACGAAAGTCTTGTGCAGATACTGTTCAGATATTGTTTAGACTGTACGTATTATATAGATTCAGATAATTTCACTATTTATTCCTGAGCAGAACATTTTGGGGGACGTTCAAATGGTGAAACCCAAACACCAGTACTGAGCTGTAATTCAAATACTGCATTTTCTCAATCTTAAATTTTGTTTGTTTGCCAGGACCAAAATAAGATCAAATATTGAACACATTCATTTCTTCAAAGCAGTATTTTAACCAACCACGAAAAAATTTTTAGAAAATTAAAACAGCTGTAAGGTTAAGTACTCATAATATTCACCAAAAATATCAACCATTGTTAAATTTTATATTATTTTGTCAAGAATATATTTTACATGTGGAAAATATTTATGAGACAATATATTTCTATGTGTAGCTATTATGTAAATAGAAAATAAATCTTGATAGGAAGACAAAGGTGATATATGTTTGAAGTAAATTTAAACGACCGTTTCATAGACCCCCTATTTAAAATTTTAAATATTATAAATTATAACAATAAATAAGACATTATGAAGTTAGCGCTTATAAAACTTCTTTAAAAGAAAATAAAACCATAATACTACTATTTATAAATTAAAATATAATTTTTAAAACTGCATTCGTTATCTCTTAATATTTTATCTGGAAAGTCTTTCCATCATTTTGGTCCTCTATATCTTATAGTCTTATAGCGGACTCTCCTACTTTTGATTTAATAAATGGAAGTTTGAAGTTGTGAGTAACTTCATTCGATCTCAGTCATATACTTGGTTTAGCCGGTTTTGGAATAGATAATCAAAATTTTTAGGTAAAAGTGCAGATTTAAAAGACGCCGAAACGTTAGAAAGAATTTGATAGACGTTGATTTGGTAGACATTTAAAACCTTCATTTCTAGCATCAGTAACTTAGAACTTTCAAATTTTCTTTTAAAATTTAAAACTTGACATGCTTTTTTTTTTGAAGATTTAATCAGTTGGACTGATAAGTACTTCCGCAAGCTACTATCAACTACACTAAGAAATACATTTCTAGGAATTTCATCAAAACAACCAGATTGGTTGCGTTTGATAGAAGAAATTGCATCGTTAAATTTATTGAAGCTGAGATCGTTATTTTTTTTTTTGCTGATTAATGTTCAGACCAAGATGTTTTTCATAGCTGTCTTTCTCCATAGAATTAATATTTGATGCCTATTTAACTAACAATAACAAAGTACTTGTTGAAGTGTTTAAATATTTCTTATAAGTTATTAATGGTTTTTCCATTTAAATTTGATATTTTTGGAATATCATAAATTTTTTATTTTTCCTACCAATTATTTGATTTAAAACGGACCAACTTTTTTATGCATTTGATTTTGAATTGAAAAGTTGACTTGAATAATAATTTACTTTAGTTCGTTTCATTGACTTGAAACAGTGTTTTGTATTTGTGTTCATCGTTTGTTGAACAGGATTTTAGAAACTTGAAACAGTGTTTTGTATTTGTGTTCATCGTTTGTTGAACAAGATTTTAGAAACTTGTTATAAATTTTTTGTTTTCACCTGGAACTCTTTAGTAAAGCAGATATCATCCAGGGGTTAGTTATTTCCTTTTTTTTAGCCCTAACTGATTTAATTGGACAAGTATCATCAAATATTTCCTTAAACTTATTAAAGAACAATCCAAAAGAAAAAAAAACGAAAAAGTTGTTTGTTTGAAAGCTTCTAAATTCGGTGGAGGAATCTTTTCTCGATTTTTACTTTTTTAGAATTCGTGTTTGGACTTTCGTCATCGTCATCGGCGTTGTTGAGTATACGAAACACAGAAAAATGATCACTCACGTCCGTTTTTAAAATACCTGAGTTAAAATTAGAATATAAAGTTAATAAATCAAAATTATAAAATGTTTAATTTCACTTGTCTTGCTTATTCGTGTTCATAAATAACTTTAGTCTTGAGAAACTTATTATGACAAAGCAAATCGATGCTACAGAAACAAGAAAAAAGAAAAGTTTTTGATTTCTTTGTCTAGTTTATTCGGCATGCCTTTAACAGAAATAGTGAACTGCGAAACTTTACCAGAAGGCGGTCTATATAACGAAAAAACAATATTCTTTCCGGTTTTATTTTAAATTTCGACACATATACTTTCGGCATCATTATTCATTATGCAAATTGTTTTATTATTTTGAAAGAATATTTTTATAAGACATAAGCACATGTTCCACCACTTTAAGTAGAAAGACATGGTTTACTAGCAAGTTTATAATCTGTTAAAACTAGTAGTGAATTTTTACTAGTTTAATGCTTCTAATGGTGAACTGAAAACTCGTTGTGATTTTTAGCTAACGTAAAGATTGATCAAAGTATTTCCTACTAAAAATATCTTTTTTTGTAAAAGGAGGTAAAGTTTCACAATCACTCTCAGATAATTTCGTTGATAATGCTTCAAAGATTGGTGATAGATAAGTTTTTTTTTGCGTGTTAGAATATTACTAATACAGTTGATTGCAGCCATTTAATATGTTAAAAATCTGAATACTTATATATATATATAAAAAAAAAAAAATTAATAAGAAATTTATTATATACAACTTTAGCAAGTTTTACTTCCGATCGCAATTTTTCTTCTCACTTTCAAACAAAACTTCATTTAAATATATCGTAAGATTTTCCTTGAAAAAAATAATCCTTATATGATAAAGTTTTTCTTATTGACACTAAGTATGTGAAAACAAATATAAAGATTAAAAAAATCTCTTTGAAAAAATTTTAAAAAATGCAAAAAGAACATATGCTTCACTACTTCAAAAGTATCAAAACAACTAAGATATGGGAAATTATGAAAGATATTATTGAAAAACAAAAAATGACGACAACAAGTCTTCCAAAGGTAATAAATAAATACTACAGATTTAACAAATTTTTTACAAATTTTTTTGTTCCTCATCTTGCTAAAAAAATACCAAATATAGGAAAGTCTGATAAATTTTTAACGCAAGCGAAATTTTTAACGCAAGCGAAATTTTTAACGCAAGCGAAATTTTCTACCGGCAAGGAATTCAATCTTTCTTTTGAAAAAATAATAAAGCTTTTAAATTTTGTTTTAAGCTAAAATATGCATACTTATCAAAGTGATGAAAAAAAAAAAAAACATTAAAAAAAAAGATTATAATTTTGTTTTCAGTTTGGCCTTACGTTTTCCATTGCTATATTAAATACAATTACTATAAAACCTTGACATTTGTTTTTACACCTTTATATCGCAAACTGATATTTAAAGTTATGATAAGAGTTGGTTGTTATTTTTGTGAATATTATGAGTATGCGGTT
>JAUZNK010000597.1:0-11799 GCA_035046665.1 Euphysa ruthae
ATTTATATACAAATTTGTTTCGTTTTAGCGAGACAATGCCCAATTGGTGGTTGGTAACACATTTTACAGATTTGTTGTATCATTGTGATTTGCTAAAAAGTTTTAATCTTGAGTAAGAACTTTTGTTTAACAATTTCAACTTATTGTTATTCACATTTTTTTGATTGATTTCAGGTTATAATACTGATGGAGCAAAACGTAGCTTAATATTAACAGATATTATTTTAAATGAATCACGCATACATATATCTGATTTGTTCTTTTTGGATTTTTTTTTCTTTTTTTGATGGTTAAAGAGTTTGATTGATTGATTGATTGATTTTGCTTTCAATTATAAAAGTAAATTTCAAGTTAGAAATTATTTTCAGCTAAAGTTCTGAAGAGATGAATTTAGAATTTAGAATTATTGTAAGAGAGACTTATTTCCTGATTTTAAAAGCATGTTATGCAGAAAAAAATAAGCACAAGTGTTTATGGATTTTTAAAACGTTTGTAACATTATTGACTATATCAATGATCATTTTAAGTTTTGAAACGTATTCAAATCTTCATGTTTACAATGTACTCTCTTTAAATAATTGTGATAAAATTTATAACAATTAGATAGGTTTATTTAAATGTTTGTGTCAGTCTCTGGGGTTTTATTTTGTTTAAAGAATATTTGAGGTAGAGTTTAATAAAGATAGGTGCTAAGTAATTAAAATTTCAGAATACTAAAATAATATCTTTGTTTGGCAATTTGATTAAATGCCATTAAGTGAGGACTTAAAAAAGATACCAGCTTTCTTTAGAACAGGTGTACGGTCGTACGCCTAAAGTTTTATGTTTTTTTTTTATATGTTTCAAGTGGCGAAATGAATGAGCAAATTGTTGTTTAATGTTATGGTTGTTTCATTAAACCCAACAATCGATTGTTGTTAGTAAAGCGTGATGTTTATCAGGGCTTGAATTAGCAATTTGCTATTAGCGAATCACTTCTAGATACTAGCGAATCAAAAAATATAGAATTGATTGAAATGGCGAGTCAAGTTTTTCAAGTTTTAATATAATTTTTTACTTTGTGAGTTAATTTTATCTCTTTACATTGATAAAGTTTTTTTTAATAATTTTTGTATAATATGCTAAAGTTATAAAATATAATGTTTTACTGTGTATGGATAAAGTGTAAATGAACGAAGTGTGTTATATCAATAAATTGTTAATCTGTGTATGGATTTTACTAAATTGAAAAATTTACTAAGATATATTTTGTATATATAAATTTATACACGGGATATGTTAGTAAATTTTTCTTTATTCCAACTAATTGATTAACAATTTATTGATATAACACACTTTGTTTGTTCACACTTTATCCATACACAGTAAAATATTAATATTATATTATTATTATTCACCGGGGAAGAATACTTCGTGTGGGGAAGAATACTTCGTGTGGGGAATTCTCCTGCAGCAAAATCTGTCAACACGATATAATACAATTTTACAGCAATAGAGGTTTTAAAGTTATTTTTTAATTTTCTAAACTTTATTGGCTATGATGCAGCTCGTAGTTTGCAAAGTGCAAACAGGCAACATGGATATATATTTTAAATAAACTCAAAAATTAAAGAGAATGGTTGTTCGATGTTATATAAAAATAAAGTGATTATAATTAAGCTTTTGTGGTTTTAACAGGACTGATAGTTCATGAGTAATGAACGATTAGGTTAAATGGAAGTAAACAATATTTAGTGATTGCTAAGAAACAAAGTTAAATCATAGAGAAAAAAAATTGTTTATTCATTTTGCAGTAACGATATGAATTGTGTATAGTTAGTAGAAATTATTCTTTTATTTTATTATTTTTTTGTGACATACGATTCAGACAAGCCAGGTGTTATTCATCGTAATTTTTCATCTAACTAAATTTTTATACATTTTTTTTTTTTTTGTTTTTTGTTTTTTTTGTCAGTTATGTTTTTCAATGTTAACTTTTTGTGCATTTAGCGTTTTTCATTTTATTTTCTTTTTTTTGCTATCAGATGTATTTGTTATTTTATATCAGTGAGGCTTTAAGGGCTGCTCTTGCATACTATTTTATAAAAAAATTTTCTTTCCTGAGTGGTTAAAGGATGAAGATCAAGGAGTTAAAACAGAGTAGTCCCATAGAAATTTCAAATTGCAGAGATGAAACATTTTTACCAGTTCTAGACACTACTGTGGATGAAAAAAATTTGAATAGACTTCACCAAACAGTAGAACTTTTTCAGAATTTCCCTTTTTACAGAATACCTCAAAATAAGGGAAATTCTGGATAATGGGAATTTTTTTGTAAGTTCAAACACAGACAGATAACCCCTCGTTGGACTCTAAATTTGAGGTAAATTCCAAATGTAACATCAAAAAGCACTTAAAATGGTACTTTTTTGAATGTAGCATTGGAAATAAAGTTGGAAAAAACAGCAAAAACACTCAAAATTTACCTATTTTCTGGGGTTTTTCTTGGGCAGTTCTGCAACGCATTTACCATATATTTTTCTACAAAGTAGATGGGTCACCAATACCAAAATCATTGACCTGAAAAGGGTTGTTTTTAAGTGCTGCAACCTTTGCTCCGAGCTTGCTTGTTACATCACATCCGGTTAAAATATGTGCTTTCAATATAACTGTAGAATTATGAATGAAAATATACTTTGCAAGGCCTTCGCGGCAGAAATATCTGGAAATAAAAATATTATGGAAAGAGACTCCAGAAAATCAAGATGCAATTTAATAGGACAAGCACAAAAAGGATTTTTCCAACGTTGCACAATAATTTGCATTGAAGTTTCCTCTTTTGTATTTTGAGTCCCAATTCGAACTCTAATTCGAACCTTATAAATTCTGAACAAATAAAACAAGTTTAACATCCTGAGAAATTCATCAGAAAAAAGATGTTTAATCCTGATTTATTAACTAACTTTGATTGTTTTTACTGTTTTTGTCAACTTTGACGACGCCACATTAAAAACAGTGCCATTTTAAGTGTGTTTTGTTGTTATATTTGGAATCTAAATAAAATTTTAAGTCCAACGAGAGATCATTTGCCTCTGCTTGAAATTTCAAAAAAATTACGATTTTCCAGAATTTCCCCTATTTTGGGGTATTCTGGAAAAATAGCAATTCTGAGAAGGTTGTACTATTTGGTCAAGTTTTTTTTCATCCACGTTAGTGTCTAAAACTGGTAAAAAAGGTTTCATATCTGCCTTTTGAAATTTCTACGTGACTTACTGAGAGAACCTGGACTAGAGAGTTTGTTTCAAATTATTTTTAGTTATGGTGGAAAGTTACGTGATTTTCTTTTAACGGAATATGCTTCAAGTCTGATGTCACACTCAAGGTAATTATGTGTCACCTATAAATTTTGATTTAAGTATTAAAACCTTATATGTTTTCTTGATGAATATATATATTTTTAAATATATTTGAGAGAAAGTCTTTCTTACTATCTTATATTTACTTTTTGATTATAAATTCCTGCTGACATTTTATACTTAGAAATATATTACTGGTCGATATTATTTCAAGTCACATGTTATTTTGTTACTTTCAAAGCTTCTCTAAATGCAGATGTTATATGAGTTGATAGTTTTATTGAAAAAATACATGTAATTTTTGGTTTTTTTATTACTTTTAAATGGACAAAACTCAGGATAGAGTTTTTAAAAGCTAATAAAGGCTATTTATTGTTACACAATAATATAACTTATTTGTTGACACAATCAACATCACATTTAGGTTGATTGATTATACAAATAATATTCAGCTTGATATACTTTTATGTTTCAATCCCATATTCCGATATTTTTTTTAGCTTGTGGTGTATTGCGGCTGATTATCTTCTCTGTTGCTCTGAAAATGGCAGGTAAATAATAATGTCATTGATTAAAATAAACATTGAATAAAATATTTTTAGTTTAATAATTTTTTAATTTAATAATTTTTTAGACAACTTCTATTTCTGCAAGTTTCTTCTACTTTTTTTCTTTTTTTGGGTTGATAAAATTAGTTTATTTATTTAAAGCTAATTTCCATTCTAATTTTAGCTTCTAATAATGCAAGACTTTTGGTATGATAATGTTTTATTGGTTTTTGGGAAATTAAAGAATAGGTTAAAGTGTAGGAAATGGCTTTTTTAGGCTACTCATAATTTTTAAATTCTTCCATAGTTTTTGTCTATAGAAGGAAGATATTTTAATTGGCTGCTATCATAATTTTTTTTTTTTTTTTTTTTTTATTTATCATGTTTCTGTAAATTGCAACATATTTTTTTTTAACGAAGCAGATTCATTCTGTAATAAAGGTTTGCAGAAATACATCAGGAGAAGGCTGGGCATTAGTTTTTATATGTTATTATATTTTTTTCTATATTTGCTCTTATATGTGATCTGAATAGACTACTCACATATGCAATAAATTTTTGTTCCATGTATTTCGAAGGTTGGCAGATATCACTTTATTTTTCCGTCAAAGATTTATTATAACATTTTAAATTGTGTGACCTATTTAACTAAATGCATTGAATGTTTTTTTGTTTCAAATTTTATACATAAATTACATTTTTCTAGATTTTTCTTTGGATTTTTTAAACATGTATGAATTAGGAGCTATCATTTTAGTTTAATATTATTTAATAGATTTATTTTACGTTGGTAACTTACAATAGTTAAATATCATCTTATATAAAATAATAAATATACTATCACAAAATTATAAATACAAAAAATTTTTTTGATATATTTTTTAGTTTTTTAGTTTTTGCATTTAAATTTTTTAACTTTAGAAATTTGCTTTATAACATGATTATGAATTTTATTACTGAACTCCTTCCGTTACGAAAACAAATATAAAAATGTTTATACGCTAAGAAAATATATGAATATGTATTTCATATCTTATATGTATCATTTGCATATTTTCACTTGCAGTTTTCTCCGTCCCATTGTTTAATGTGACTGAGAAAGACTTTTAAAGAGGGAGAGCATTCTATATAGTTAGGAAGAGCGTTCCACATTAAACTACCTTTAAAAGCTAATGAGTTTGTGCCGAATGTTTTTGGCAGTGCCTTAGGAAGATTTAGGGGCAATTTGTTTCTACAGTTATAAGAAACACTTTTTGTTATGGAAATATTCCACATTAATTTTGGGTTAGTTTTATTTAGAGCCTTATAGATTTCTGTCATGAGTTTAAGCAAGTTTTTTGTATGGATACTACAGCTGTTATCAGTTTCCAATAGTTCATTAAGATCAAGTGAAAAGTTATTATATATAAGGCCCATAATCTGATTATTGCAAAAAGTATGTTATTTATAGATTTACACAGTACGTTTATATGGTGAGAGAACGATAGCTTATCGATAGAGACACCTAATAATTCAACATTATCTGTTGCTATAATTTTCCAGTTGAAAATGTTTATAAATAACTTTGACTCTTTAACTCCAAGAAAAATTAGCCGATACTTTGAAGGATTAGCCACAAGTGAGTTGTTTGAAAACCAGTCATTTATTTTGGGAATATCAGTTTTTAATCTATTGATAACCATCTCAATTTTTTGTCACTAAAGAAGTATCGATTTGTCATGTTCTTCTATGATTCCAATCGACCATGCGTGTGAATGATAAATACTGTAATACTTGAGAATAATTATAAATAAAATAAATATTTAAAAAAACATTTTTAGGGTGTGTAAAGGTTTAATATCTGAAAAGCCTGGCAAACACCTTGTAATGACACTAAAGAATAATAAAGATTTTTTTTTTTTTTTTTTTTTTTAATCTTTAATGGTTTTTCAGATATTTGAATTTAAAATTTCTGGAAATTATAGCATTGCATTTGTCATACCCACATATCTTTCTTTTAACATTAAAGGAAAGTCGTTGAGGAATTGATTTTGGGCTGGTAAATTTTAGTGCCCAAATCAATATGTGATTGTCAAAATCTTGACTCAATATTTACTATTTAAAAAAAATGTGAAAGAATTTTGACTCAAAGTTTAAGTAGTTAGCGAACAAAAGTGATAAAAATATATAGTAAACTTAGAATCAAAGTTTTTTTGTTTTCTTATAAGAACTGAAAGTTAATGTTTACTCTGCAATATTAAAAATTAGGTAGTAAAATGCAAGTTATGTTTCAAAGAACTCATTCAATTTTTCTTTTTCAAAAATAACAAGTTTGGAACAAGAAATGAAGTAAGTACTCATGTGATTTACTTTTAAACTTTTAATATATGTGAACTAGGTTTAGTTTGTAAAACAAAATTGGTTTACCTGTTTACTGGTGTAGATTTAAATTATATTCATCACATGATGAATTCACACAGTGGGAAAATGTTTTGCCTAATTTTGTGAATATTTTCAATTATCAAGTACTAATAAAAAAAAGAAGCGTATTATGACCCAAATTTTAATTTTCCCCATTGTATTAATCCCCATTAAAGTCCAAGATTTTGCCAGATATCATCGCAAGTTGCAAGAAAAAATAAGAATTATGTTATAATTTTTGTTCTTTTAGAAATAACATTTATAAGAGAGTATTATATTGATTATTAGTTTTCATGTGGAGTGTAATTTAGTTATGGATAATACTTTAAGAAAATAATTTTATCATCTGCAGGTCTATTTTAATTTCATTCTTGGGTTTAATATTAATTCCCATTTCTTGGAAATATAATATAATTCTTTACACAATAGAGGAGAAGTAAGTTGTGAGCTGTTTATCCTAATTATAAAGATAAGAAACACACTTTTAATGATGTTTTTTGCTGAAAGAATGAGCTGCAAACTTTTTTTGATTTTATTTCTCTAACAACAAAACAATAGGATAATTTTTTTTTGCTTATACATGATATGGTTTTTGTCAGCTACAGCATTTTTTTCTTAGATCGTGAAAATTTTAGCAAATACATTTTATAAAAATATTTTTGATTTTAACCCTTTCACAACAGGTGACCTGTACTATGGTCCATAAAATTTGTTCTTAAATGACTTTTGATCTGTGCCATGGTACATGACATCATTCACAATTTTATACTGGGTTTTGGCATAGAGTTGTTTTCGCATATTACTTTAGAAAAAATTTGTGAGGTCATAATTCAAACTGCTAGTAGATATCTTGTTTTGCTGGAGTTTAATGAGTTTTTGAATTTACAATGATATGAATGAATTTGGAAGTATGAATCTGGTGATAGTTGTGATCAACAGAATTGACAAACCGTTTGGTTTACTGGAGTTTGGGTCCATTTCACCTGAGTCTGTGTCCATACTACCTTGATTAAATGCTTCAGAGGGTGATTCTTCTGAGTCTTCAGAAATTAAGATAAAAGAGGAAATTGATCACTCATCTACATGGTCAACAATACATTCTTCATCTAGTGATAATAATGTGGCCCTTCACAAGGTATATCAATATGATGATAATATGGTACGTGCTTGTGGAGGTGCACACATTTTTGGAGGTGTGACCATTTGTGAAGGTGTAGTACGTGTTTGTGGAGGTGTACATGTGAGAAGAGGTGTAGCTGCTTAAGGATTGGTATTCTACATGGTCGTGGAGTTGTGTATGATTGTGGAGTTTAACTTGTCTGCTGTGTGAGGGGTGTTCACGTTCAAGCACAATTAATCAACCATATGATATTTGTTTTTTATTATTATTTCAGATGATCTTTTAAGTAGGTTTTAAACACCTGGACTGTAAGTATATAAGCATTACACATTAGCTCTTTTCAGCAGGTTTACTTAAATTTTATTTTCTTTCCATCGCCTATACTTTTATTTAAAATTACTACTCATTTCTCAAGAAGTATGATTAGCTCTCATCCACAGGTTTATTCAAATTTTATTTTTTTTTTGTTTTTCTTTCCGTCGCCTATACTTTTATTTAAAATTACTACTCATTTCTCAGAAGTATGATTTCTTTACACAGTGCAGAAATGGTGGATTTCAAACCAACTTACCAAGATGAAAATCGTAGTGTTATGAAATCAAGGACACGTTAAATTGAAAAAAGATTATTTAGTTGTGGTTTTAAACAAACTAAAATATAATGCCAATATCAAAATGATGGAAAAAGCAGGTGATCGTAAAAAAATTCAAATCTTAAAGGTTAGAATGTTTTTACAAACACCTGATAAAATTGGGGAAACCCTTTTTAGATGAAACCCATCTATACAAACAAGCGCGGATATTTTTTGAAATGTAAATAAGGGTAGCCTTTTTTAAGAGAAGAAAGCATTTAAAAATTATTAATCGGAAATCTTATGGTTTTGGTTGAAAGCAGTGTGTTTTATATAATGGTTATTTTAAAAAGTTGACAACAAAGATAGTGTTGTTTTTAATGTAAGAAATTAAAGGCTCGCACCCTCAATTTAGCTGTTTTAGACAATCTAGTATATTTAATTAAAAAAAAAAAATTCCAGAAATACCTACCATGGTGGTCTTGCCTGTGGAAACCAGGAGGGGGTAGGTTTCCCAATCATGATAATAAACCCTCTCTAAATTTCATTCCTGGCTAACACCCTGACACTGTAGTTAAATAAAACGTTGATTGGTATATTAGAAGATGTCACACAAAAAAAAGATCAAGCATACAGAAACATGTTATTAAAAAATATGTACTTTTTGCAGAAATATTAGCCCTTTGAAATTTCTGTATTTTCAAATTTCATGTCATAAAATATAAAATTCATATAACGCTCTCCATAAAATCAACTCAACCCAACATCTTTTTCAACACACACTCTAGAATTCTACTAAAGATATAACACTCTTTTTTTCTCTCAGTTCTCTTTATTTGATTATTTCACTGGTAGGCCGTCTATATACAAAAATATTGCTTTCCATAAAATCAATTTTGATTGGCCTATAGCCCAATTTTGAAGATCCTGGTTTATGTTTAGCAATACAGTGATAGTATATATTTTTTTTAGATCATCTGTTCTTTCAATGAAAGCAATATGTTAGATTCAAATAATTTTATTTTTTTTTTTTAGAGAGCTGTTGTCTGCATTCATAGAAAAAATACCCTTGGAAAATGAGAAGAAGGCGTTAAAACTGATCAGTTTGTGTAAAAGAAATGGTCTGATGGAACAGGGTATTCACATTTTGATGTATTTTGATAAAACATTTTTTTTTATTTTATTCTTTGCTTGTTATTCCTTTTATCATTACAGGGTTCAGCACTGTAAAATATTCTTTTGATAAGTCAATGTAGTGTGCGTGGTTCTCAAACCTAATGCCCTAAATAACAAAATTAGCTACTCATTGTTCATTATTGTTCCAGAGTGCCATTTGATGGTAAAATAATTTAACCATTAAAAAAAATCTGAAAACACTTTTATTTGTCACGTTAGATTCAAAGTATGTCCTTTCCTTTCTTTCATTTGCAATATACAGGTTAAATGTTTTTCTGAAGGACCGAAAAATTTTCTTTGCTAATGATCTGTTTATATAATTCCCCGGAATTTTAATAACAAGAATCATGATTAACAAAAACATTTGCATTTAAAAAAAAAAGATTGGAAGAAAATATATTTTTGTTTTATGTTCTTTTTCATCTTATAAAACCAAATATCTGATGGTGTAAAATATACATAAAAAAGGACGTTGGGTGAACAGACTAAATATTTTACTAACTTTATTTTTACAGAAATTTAGTCTTGAATTTTTACAATGTTACAGAATAAACTTTCGTCTTTGAAATGTTGAATATCTCAAGCAATGGATTTAGACTAGATTTGTAGCTTTTAGAAAATAATTTTATTGTTTTGAATGGATTTTTTTTTTCATAGTACATAACATATGTAGATCTATGGGAATGAAAGCTATGCGGAGAGAAAGGTTGGGTGAAGCTCTGTCATGGTGTCTACGCTCAAAAGTAGGTTAAGTAGGTTTAGTTAACAGTGTTCAGTACTTTAATGCTTCATTTGTTTGTATTAAAAGCATATTAGAACTTTAAATTTAACATTAAAGTTACACCCTAGTCTAAAAATTTATGTTTTTAGGTTTTCCTAAGTATTTGTTAAGTCTTTTAAATAATATATTTTGGTTCTTGTATTTAGAAAAGTTTTTCTCCTGGTTTTTAAAAATTTCAATTTTTGGTCCTGATATTAAATTTCTTATAACTCAAACTTTTTTAGTGGGATCAGCAAAATTTTTCTTTCGCTTTGTCGGTTACAAATTTATGTACAAACTAATAATTATATGAATTTGTCAGAAAAGCGTTTTGTAGAAATATCTTAAAATTGAAAAACCATCTGTGCAGTATACACATCTATCTTGCACAATGGTTTTTCCATCATTTTTCAGGAGACATGTGTACGCTGCACAAGTGGCTTTTCCATAATGCAGATGTCTTCTAAAAGAAAATGATTTTATCTTAATTAATATTTTTAAATTTATTTTATTTTGTAATTTTTCAGGATGAATTATTTGCATCGGTGCTGACTGATAAGTAAGTATTTCAAAGTTGTCAAATAGAAATTTTCCGATGTTGGCCTGTATGTTTTCTGTTTATATGAGGGGTCATTTCTTATGAAATCTTATTTTTTGGTAAGCTTCTTAATTAGTCAATTAAATTCACTTTTCACTTGTTTAGTTGTTTACTTTTCGTTATTTTACTCTGAAAATCTGCTTCTCTCCAGAGAATTTGCCAAAGAATTTTCCTTGTCTACTGGCATTTTTAAAGAACTTCTTACCCCTCTGTGGCAGACATTCTAATATTTGTAATAATAATAGAAATAAATATTTGAGTGAATTTGGACAAAAAGAAAACCAAATATAATTTCTTAAAAAGTGTTGTGTAAAATTGGTTGAATTGTAGAAGACCACCCCTCCCACTCATTCCCTATAAGAATAAAGTAGTCCATGCTTTGAACCAATAACCATTGTGCAAAATCTTTGTAAAAATTTTACGTCTTCATCTGTAGTGGTTATTTGTAAATAAAAATACGTTTTTTTAGATTTCTAAACCATTACATGGAATGCGGTACTTTTACACAATGTGATTTAATTGATAATTTAGGCTCTGCTATGCTTCTCAATAATAAACTTACTTTTCTTGGTAAGTTTATTTTTATATAATGATATTTCATTCTTAATTTGATTTAAATTTCTCGAATTTTAGAGTGTGGATTTTGTAGAAGTACTAGGGAAGAATTTGATTTTTTGGTAACCATTGGTGATCACTTTTACTTTTGCTACAACCTCTAATCAACCAAAAATCTAAAACAAGTGTTGTTAACAATTACTAATCTGTAGCTTATTTTAAAAACTGTTTTAACCTTATATGCAGATTTGGTATTTCTGGATATTCTAATCATGGTAAAAGTTACTGATTAAATCTTTTTTTGAATATTTCATTAGTTAGAAACAATTAAAGTTTCATTTTTTGAATGCCCTTGATAGAAATATATAAAGAAGAAATATTTAGAAAGAAAGAGAAAATATTTAAACTTTTAAGGAGTGAGAGATTTCAGTGAAAATAAATTTTGTTTATGAATTTAAGATTTTAGCAATATATCAAATTCTGCCTTCTTCTTCCCCTTTGATGGACAAAAGCTGTTTTTTCTTGTGGTTCCTGAAATAACCTGAAATTTATTCACAAATCAACTGCTCATTAAGTAAATAACCTGCAATTTACTCACAAACCAACAACTCATTCAATAAATAACCTGCAATTTACTCACAAACTAACAGCTCTTTAAGTAAATAACCTGCAATTTACTCATAAACCAACAGCTCATTAAGTAAATAACCTGCAATTTAATCACAAACCATAAGGT